>MNCI01007673.1:6829-110862 GCA_015680685.1 Gnetum montanum | reverse complement strand
TATGGATTTTAGATTGATTAATCATTTGATAATATGCAGAATTTAGACTCACGTATATGTTCATTCATTAGGTAGGTTAATGGATGGTGGTGGAGTTTTTAGTTTTGTTAACTATTTATTAGATTATTATTATTATCTTTCTATTTTTATTTCTATATGAATTTATTTGGCTAACATCTATTGATAATTATTCCATGTGCATGACTATCTAGCTACCTAGTGCCTCTAGCCAAACCTATAAAGGGACTATTTTTTTAGTTTGTTAGCTTATCTTAGGATTGGTTCTTATGGTGTTTATATGTTTTCTAGGTGATTTGATTAGCTTAGATGAGGAGGATTTAGAGGAAGCAACTGATGATTAGTTTCATTCTTTAAGAACTTCAAGATTGATATTATGTTTCTAGTTAAAGTTTGATCCTATGCAGTGATATTTAGCTAGAATTATGGATTTGAAATATATGTGAGATTTGTATTGCATTTTTTATTTTCATAGATGCATGCCAACTTTGATTCAATCTTTAGTTATGTTGTGTGGTTTATTATGCATTGATCAGTATTAGTAATTTATGCAATGTTAGATCCCAATGCCTTTTGGATGTAAATGCATTTTCAACTTCATATTTACTCTATGAATTTACTTTTGATCATATATTTAGTGTTACATTTTCATTTGATTATGCACTAATTTAATTTCAATTTTTATATTCACACCATTATTATTGTTAATTTTTGACTTGGGCAATAGGGTTTGGCCTACTTTTTGGAAGTAAACACATTAGGTTCGGAACATATGGGGAAATTATCATTGTTTTTTGTAATGTTTTATCTTTTGTTGTGTTTTTATTTCTCCTATGTTCCTTTAATTTATTGGATTTCTACTTCTTTGCCTATTTATTTTTATTGACATTCATTTGAGTATTTATTATGTAAAATTTTATTTTTACATACTTGATATTTTTATTTAAGTAATTCCTTACTAGCCTAAGCCTAGTTAGTAGGATGCTACAAATTGGCATTAGAGTTAAAGGTTTAAAAAGTATTTTTTATTTTGTGATATAGGATGGTACCAAGAATAATTTTCAAGACTTTAAATAGAATAAACGCTTACTAACCCAATGGAGAATTCTTTTACAATGATGTGATGAGGGAGATGTATGCTTATTTGAGGAATGAGAATTAGTCTAGTGCTAGAAATGATGGAGTAGTATAGGAAGGTAAAAAATCCATCTTTTTTCAATGTTAAAGATTCAATAATAGCTTTGTAGTGGTTACATAAGATGGAAAAGGCTTTTGAAGTCATGGGTTGTATTTTGGTGCAACAAAATATTTTGGCTACCCATCAACTTAAGGATGTAGCTAACAATTGGTGGTAGACAACTAGGGTTACTGGAGGCTATATGCAAAGAGAGGTTGCATTGTCTAAATTTGTTATAGCTTTCAAAGAAAGATATATGTCCAAGAAGTTTAGAAGGGTTAAGACCAAGGAGCTATCAAACCTATAGCAAGGACATCTTAATGTTTCTAAGTATGATATGAGGATTCTTCAATTGGTGTAATTTAACTCTTATAGGATGAAGAAGAGGATATGATTAGATATTTTGTTGATGGAATGATCAAACCTATTTGTATAGGCTCAGTTTCTCTTAGTTTAATTTAGTATAATTCAGATTTTCCTAAGTTGTTGGCTATGGAGCAAAGCATAGGATTGAGTAAGAAGAAACCAAATTAGATTAAGAGGAGACATCAACTTATGATCAAGCTAATCACTCTAAGTAGGGTAGGACTTATAAAGGTTATATTAGGTGTAGACCTTTTATTTCTCCTCCCACATGCTTTATTTGTATCAAGGTTGTATATCTTAAGAATGAGTGCTAGAATTACTGTACTTGTGATAATCTTTGACACAAGAGTTGAGAGTACCCTAACAAACTAAATGAAAACTAGATTGATGGAGCAAGTAATAGGAATATGAAAGTTTAAATTAAGGATTTAGGCTACAAGGATAAATTTTATGCGTTAATAGATCAACCTTTAGATGAATAATCCAATACTATTGATGAGTGGTTGGGTATTCAACACTTCACCATACAAGTCATAAGTGTACACGTGTGACCTAATCATAATTGATGGATGGCCAATGTAAATTCACTAGTAGTGGAGGTTTAGTTTGCAACCATTGTTTTCTCACATTGAGTTAGTGAAGTTCAAGTTTTATGGATTAACTCTCAATAAGACATATGATATATTGACATTAGAGCGTTAACCCATATAATATTAACCCTATGATATGATTTTCTAACTCTCGGTAAGGCATATGACATATCATATTAACTCTTGGCAAGGCTATGATATTATAGATACAATATAGTAGTGATTGACATATGGGTTTTATCATATTTCCATGACTAATTGGAAACTCATCCTCAAGTTAAAATAAAAGGAGGATAGAGTTCCTTACAAAATTATGAATCATTTACAAATCTTGACATCATAACTTATATACATTCATAACTCTGCTATGAATGCTACAGTATGGTTCAAGTGGTATTTACAAAATTATCATGGATTGCATGATGGATACATATGATAAGAAAAGGCATAATAAAAAAAAAATCTTCAAAGCTCAATATAACCTCTAATTTTTAGGTGGTTGTGGCTCCTCTATTGACTTCTTTCCTTTATTGTCGAGCTTCTAGTATTAGTACTTGTTGAGTAGCACCCAAAGTTTCTCCTCCTCCAATCTTGGATCATGTACCATCCAGAAGGATTTAGTAATGTTTGCTAAAGTTGGTACTTTGCACATGCGTGACAACTATGGAAACATCTTATTTTCTTTTACATACATGGCTGCAAACTTCTACCTTACTTCTTCAAATGCTTTAACTATCTTTCTTAATGCTTGATAATCTATCATTTTGCAAGCAAGATTTGCTACAACATCGTTCTAGTCTTGGTAGCTAGCCTTGACCACTTAGAACTTGGAATTTACAATGTATATCTTTTGTTGTGCATCCTTTATATTTGCAAACTCCTTCTCATATAGCACATATACCATGTTCATTTGTTGATTCAATTGAGTTTTGGGCTTACCTATTTTAAGGATGGCTAGATTATCATAATAAAGGTTTGCTAATCCCATGTACTTGGTTAGGTCCTTTATCTATAGGTCTTTATTCTTGACTTATGCTTGATATATGTGGGTAAGTCCATCCAAGATTGGTTGCCAATTGGATGTTTGTGTTGCAATTGAACTAATCTTGGCTTTAGCCATATGGATTTTCTTTTCATTAATTTGTTTGTACATGCCCACTTCGTCTCTAAAGTGCTTCTTTAGCCTTTCATGCTTCTTGGCCTCATTTTTCCATGTATCGATTTCAATGGCTAACTTCTATCAGATTACGTGGACTTATTCCATTGATAAGATCATGTATTCTATGGCTAGTTTTTTCATGTTGACTTTGACTCTAGAAAGCTACCCTTTTAGTTAATGGATGCTTTATTTTAGAACATTCTTTTACTTTGCAATGTTTGTCAATCTCATATTTTCAGTAGCAATCTTTTTATTCTTTTCTTCTAAGGCAGTTAGGGCTTTAGCATGAGCATACATTTGAGCTTCTACCACTAAGGCATTTCATGTTTCTTGTTTCCTTTCCATTTCCATCTAGATATTTCTAGCTATTAGTTGGTTTACTTGTTTAATTCTAAACTGCTCTAGCTAGTATAATGTGATATGTCATGCAGGGTCTTGCTTTTTAGCTCTTAATGCACCTAATTATACTTGTAACCTATGCACTTCATTTTTTGCATGTTCCACCCTAGATTTTTCCATCATCAACTTGTCCTTGATGGAAGTCAATTCTGACTATATTGTGTAACAACTAAAAATGTCAGTGGCTTGAATCACCAAGGGATCAATAGATGCATAGACTTAACCCCACCTCTGCACAAGGGCCTTGTTAGAAACAAAGGTAGAGCATCCTAAATGGTCTTGTTAATAAAATAGGGACTTTGCTAGTTGTAACCAAGGTGGTGGGTGTAATTGGGGGGTGGCATGGTTAGTTGAAATACAAATGCAAACAACACATAGTACAACATGAAAATGCATGAAAAAGTGCAGAAAGATGCAAGAAAATGCTAGAAAATGGGAGAGAGAAATGGCACATCATCCTAAATGGAAGTGTAGTTAACTCTAAAAGGGTCTCAAAAGGTACATAGTGTACAACAGGCATAGTGGGAGCATAGTCATGGTCTTGGTGGTGTTGGGCCATGAAGTCTAGTGCTCATCATGATGAACCATGCCTATCGGGTTGGCCATCGTAGTGTACCATGCAGTGTTCTAGAGGGTTGTAATGAGGCTACGATGTATTGTATGATGTAGGGTTACAATGGGATTGTGGTGCAGGGTTGCAATGGGGTTGTAGTGTACCATGCGGTGTAGGGCTGCAATGGGGCTACAATGTATTCTATGGTGTAGGGTTTCAACAGGGCCATGGTGTACCATGTGGTGTAGGGGGCTAATGGGGCCATGGTGTACCATTTGATGCAGGGCTACAGTAGGGCTATGGTGTACCGTGTGGTGCAGGGTTGCAATGGGGCCATGGTGTATCATGCAGTGCAAGGCTCAAATGGGGCCACAATGTACGATGTGGTGTAGTGCTACAATGGGGCCATGGTGTATCATGTGGTGCAAGGCTGCAATGGGGTTATGGTGTACCATGTGGTGTAGGGCTGCAATAGCGCCATGGTGTATCGTGCAGTGTAGGTATGCCTCTCTACTAGTGTGGTGTGCTCTAGGTCTTATTTTCCCATGGAGCTAAGTGCTAAGATGTCAAAATGCTAAATGCCAAATGAAAGTGCCAAGTGCCAACCCCCAAAATGTTGGGTGTCTAGTGGTATTTATAGGACTAGGGTTATCCCAAAATGTAGATTGAGCACCATGTGGCAGTGTGGTAGGTGGGACTATGAAAAAATCTCAAAAAATTTTCTAAGTCCAGAGGTGACCAGAAAAGTTCAAAAATTTTTCTAACCCTAGTTGTTATGCTCTCCTTGTGTTATGCATAGGACATGTAACTCAATAGTTAGAAATTTTTTTGCAAAACTAGTGTAGCATAGTAGGGGCAATGGGAGTGTAGCACAACACTTGGAAATATTTTTGTAGCTTGCTACACTCACTTCATGTTACAAGTGGGATGCGTAACTTAGCAGTTAGAAATTTTTTTGCAAAACTAGTGTCTCATGCTGGCTATGCTAGCTACACTCTAGAGCATAGTAGGGGCAATGGGAGCATAGCACAACACTTAGAAAAATTTCTATAGCTTGCTACACTTGTTCCATATTACGCATGGGACACATAACTCAATAGTTAGAAAGATTTTTACAAAACTAGTAGTTGAAGCTAATTACACTCAACACTTAGAAAAGTTTGGGCAAAGTGCCATCATTTTAACACTTAGCCAAATTTGTAGTTGAGATGTTGAGACTCAAAATTTTGGTTGTGTTTCAATGGCCCCTCTTTGTTGACATCTTGAGGAGTGGCTCAAGAGACATTGATGAAGAATTGCAAAACACCATAGTAGACGTGGTAGCAACATCGCTCATTAGTACTAGATCAGGTGTCATTCCACCATGTTCAAGAGTGTTGTGGATAAGGGTATGCAGGGGCAAAGTGTATAGGTAATGTGCTAGGGAGATGAAATGAAAGTAGAGGAAATAAAATGCAAACAGTATATCTTAATGTAAGATGTGAATTTAGCATGGCTTACAGTGGCCATGGCATGAAGTGGCTTGCCCCTAAAATGTTGACCTCTTGTCAGAGTGCTCATGAGAGAGTCAAAGTCGATCTAAGGCTAGGCTGGTTGAAAAAGTTGCAGCATTGTTAATTTGCTTGGGAATGTGTTTTTTCCCATTCTCCTTTTTTTATTTTTTTATCATTTTTTACTTTTTTTTTTACTTTTTGATTTTTCTTCTTTGCTTTACTATGAGACAAACCCCTATTGGGTTCAGCTTACTACTCAATGCTAGTTGCAAGGTGTGGGCCATCGAGTAGATGGGCTCTACTTTGATGCAACTGCGTCATGTCTATAGGAAAAGTGTTTCATTTCTAGGATGAATTGCATTACATTCACTTGGGCTTGGACGAGCCCATAGAGGCTTCCCATGGGATGAGTTGTGTTACATCCACCATGGGTTCTACGATTAACATAAGAAGAATGTCATATGAGTCATAGTGTGTATGCATCAAAGGGATGTGCAATCATGAGTACACGGGGAATGAGAGGATATTGGAATAAAGGAGTGAATGTGTGTAGGCTATAATGGAATGAGGGGTATGTACACTTTTGAGTGGCTTAAATATTCCAATCATGCACATTAGAGCGATGTGGTGACTTATCGCTATGATGAGATTTGTCTTTCCAGAACCACCTCCAAGGCTTTGTCCTACAAATATAACTTCAAGAAGATAGGAAAACCACAAAACATGAAATGCAAGTGTAAATGCCAAATGTGAAGACGCTACAAGTGCTAGATGAGAAGATGTTGGAAATGTGTCAAATGTTGCACTAGTTGCAAATGCTCATGAAGCTAGTGAAAGTGCCAGGGTGACGATGCTGCAAGTGCTCCAAAGGCTACACTGATGGTAGGTGCTCTAGAAGATTTGCAAAATGGTGGGAGGAAATGATACTATGAATGCGTAAACATAGTTTAAGGTCCTAGCAGACCATGGAGTGCTAGTTTATAGTCCTAATAGATTGCAGTGTGCCAATTTAATGTCTTAGCATACAAGTTGTTGTGCTAGTTTAATGTCATGACCCAAGGACAATCTATGCTAGTTTATAGTCATAGTAGATTGTTGTACTAGGTTATGGTCATAACAGAATATCTATGCCAGGTTTTTACATCATGGAAGATGAGTTCTTACCTTGCTTGTGTGAGGTGTGATGTTGCATGCATAGTCATGCTGTGTTCCTGTAAGATCCTGCAAAAGTCCATTAGAAAAGAAAACAACATCAAGTGATGCCTATCATAAATAGAGTTAAAATGCACAAATGAAAGGAAAGCAATGTGAAGAGCAATAGTTTTAGGCTGTTTCAAGCTACAATGGTAGTTTAAGACCATTTTGAGCTATTGAGTGTTACTAGTTTTGGGCCATTTTAGGCCATCGCTAGTTTAAGGCCATTTCGGGTCATTGAGTGTTACTAGTTTTGAGCCATTTTGGGCCATCACTAGTTTAAGGCCATTTTAGGCCATCACAAAGGGATTGATGGTTTAAGGTCATTTTGGGTCATATGTTGTTAGTTTAAGGCCATGTTGGGCCATATGTTGCTAGTTTAAAGCCATTTCAGGCTGTGGGCTAGTTTAAGGACTTTTTGGGCCATGTGTTTTTTTTGTAGTTTTAGTTTTATGATTTTTATGTATTTTTGATGTTTTTCAAATGCAATGTGTAAGCTAAGTTGATGAATGCATAAAAAAAGTAAAAAATGTGTCAACAAAGTGAAATGTGTGATCTAAGCAAGTAGGAAACATGGAAATGCATAGGCTAGTACAATGCAAATGAAAGTAAAAAATGCATGGGAAGTGGAAACAAGGGGTAGGTAAGCACCTAGAACATTTTTGGCCAAGCGAGTGCCTTGATTAGGCAGTTTTTGTCTAATTTGGTTTGGATTATGGGATGCATAGGGCTTAGGGTCATCTGGGAGGCTATTGGCTTCAACCACTCATTTAGGTGTGTTAGCCTTAGGAATTGTGTTGGTTGCCATAGGTGTACCACCAAGAAACTCTACCTTTGATACTTGCTCCATGTCTACCTTATGGGTAGCTGAAGGGAGGATGTTATCACCGTGGATGATAACTTAATTATTTTTTGTATGGACGGTGGATTTCTTAATGGATGGGAGAGGAGATGGCCAATAGTTGGGCTAGCCAAGGCCTGTCCAGGATTAGGTTGAAGGCTGGCATCTCCTCTATGATAGTGAAATCTATGCTAGTGTGGAATTGTTCTTTTTCCATGAAGGCTAATTAGATTGTACCTTTGATAGTGACATGTGATCTATTAAAGGATTTTTGACACACGATTTTGGTTGGCCTGATTTCATTTGCTAGGCTTAGCTTGTCGATGACAAAGTACATGACATGCACTCTATAGATGGTGCATTGCCCAACATGTATGCTAATTGAAAATGGAGCTATAGTGACCTCCCCTCATTTAGGTTTGACCTTGACTACATCATCATGAAATGCCAGGGATGTTGAACTTGATCCCTGTGGTGTAAATGGTGTTCTCATCTGTAGGGATGTCCTTTGTAATAGGAATGAAGGCCAACATCTAGGCCAATGCTTGGTGCTGAGAAGATGAATTCATGACTAGGTTGTACAAGCTCAATGTTTTGTTCTTTTACTTTAGTGTTTTTTTCACTTGGGTTAGTTCAACTACAAAGTCTTTGTCATCAGTCATTATATTGGCCTTGACTTCCTCCATGCAACTTGATGGATGGGTCTCTCGTGAAGGGGACCTGGGCTTGGATTGCTTAGCTTGCTTGGGACCAAGGATCCTAGTGTTCTATTGTTTCTTGCTAGTTATGGCCTTTTCTTCAACCATGGAGGTTGTGAGGCACTCATTTTTCCCCTTGTGTTGTCATTTGGTAGGCCTACCTAGGTTGCTAGTGGGGTTAACCTTTGAAGGAGAAGAGACTGATACATTACCCACTGTTGGGCTTTGGGTAATTCAAGGGCCATCACATTGTGGCATCCTTATGAAAAACGGTGGCTTAGGAGTTGTTGTGGGACCAACTTGTTGTGGCACCTTGATGATGAAAGGTTTCTTAGCAGTTGTTGTTGCTGTGTCATGCCCATTTAACATCTTAGTGGATGGTTGGTTTGATTGCTAGTTTAACATCTTAGTAGATGATTATTATGGGACCTTAACCATAAAGGATGTTGTGGGTGCTTGAGGTGGAACTTTGATAACAAAGGGATACCTCTTGCTTATGGAGGTTGAGGGGATCCTTGCCTTGCTAGAAGGCACATGGGTTACAAAAGTTTATTGCACAAGTTTGGACTTGCCACCTATGCTAATGGATTTTATGGCATAGGAGGCGTCGTTTGAGTTGGATTGGCTTGTTGCATTGAGTACTAGTTGGTCCTATTTTATCATTCTTTGTAGGCCATCCTACAAAGCATGATAGTTGTCCATACTATGACTAGATAGCTGGTGGTAATGATAGTATTGGTCTAGCTTGAAGTGTTGTGGGATTGGGGGCTTGTTTGGTATTGCTGAGATGGGGTTCCTTAGTAGTTTGCAGTACCTATCATGTTTCTAGTGGGAAATCTCTAATACATATTTGTATTGGATTTGCTTAACTTTTAGGAGTTGCTCCAGCAGTTTAGAGGTGTAATGATTGAAAATGTCGATGGTTGAAATCATTAAGGGGTCAATGAATGCATAGCCTTAACCCTGCCTCCACACAAGGGCATTGCTAGAAATGGAGGTAGAGCACCCTAAATGATCTTGTTGATCAAATAGGGACTTTGCTGGTTGTAATCGGGGTGGTGAGTGCAATTAGGGGGTGGCATGGTTAGTTGAAATGGAAATTCAAGTGACATGAGATAGTACTAAATATCAAATTGGTGTTTTGTAGTGCTAAGTGTAGAGCGTAGCCATAGAATGGGGGTGAGTGTAGGTAAGGTTTTCAATGAAAATGAGAGTGTCAACCCATAAAGACTATTTCTTGAGCATAGTACAACATGATGACATGTGAAAAAGTGCAAAAGGATGCAAGGAAAATGTAATAAAATGCTAGAAATAGGAGAGAGAAATGGAACACTAGCCCAAATACGAGTGTAGTTAAATCCAAAAAGGTCTCAGAAGGTACACAGTGTACAACAAGCATAGTCACAGTCATGGTGGTATCAGGCCATGAAGTCTAGCGCTCGTCGTGATGAGCTATGCCTATTGGGTTGGCCACCATAGTGTAGCATGTAGTATTATGTAGAGCTACAATAGAGTTGCAGTGGGTTGTGATGTGAAACTTTGCCTCTCTACCAATGTGGTGTGCTCTGGGTCTTTTTCACTCATGGAGCTAAGTGCCAAGATGACAAAATGTCAAATGCCAAATGAAAGTGCCAATTGCCCAATTGGTGAAAAATGGAAGCCAACCCCTAAAACATTGGGATGTAGGGGTATTTATAGGGCTAGGGTTATTCCAAAATGTGGATTGGGTGCCATGTGGTAGTGTAGTAGGTGGGACCATAAGAAAAATTCAAAAAATTTTCTAAATCTAGCTGCTATGCTCATCCTATGTTACTTACAGGACATGAGATGTTGGCTACTATAGTCGTTCCATGTTACATGTGGGACATGGAATGCTAGCTGCTACACTCATCTTGTGTTACATGTAGAACATGGGATGCTCCTTAGGGATAGGGCATAGCATGGACACTTAGAAGAATTTGGTGAAGACTATCATCCCTGTTCTTGTTATGCTCACTATGCTCTAGACTGTAGTAGGAGGGGTGGCCTTAGGAGATTGAAAATTTGCCAAATGCCACTTCCATGTTGAGCTAGCTTGATAGCTTCTTGCCTAACACTTAGGCAAAAATGGCCATTGAAAGGTGTGCTATGCTGGCTATACTCTAGAGCATAGCAAAGTGTAGAAACCTAGGAGATAGATAATTTGCCAAATTGTTTCATCCATCCCAAATAATCCTGATAACCTCTAGCTTGGCACTTGGGAAAATTGGCCATGAAAGTGTGTGCTATGCTGGCTACGCTCTAGAGCGTAGCAGGCAAAGTGAGAGCATAGCAAGATACTTAGAAAAAATTTCATGCAAGTGCTATTGAAACTTAGAATTTTTTTTTGCAAAATAAGCCTTGATGCATGCTACGTTGGCTAAGCTGGGGAGCATAGCACCAACACTTAGAAGAAATTTACCAATTTTTGATACTTAGATAAATTTGCTATTGAAATGTAGAAGCCTAAAATTGATGGTGTTTTACGAGGGTTCCATCGGTAACGGTTTATACTTTGAGTGATTCTTGCACTCAAAGTTGGGCCTTGGAGTAGCCCCTATCGATGTAGGTGAGTTAGCACCAGAGTTGGTGACTTTGTGAGCTAGGGCCTTGGGTTGCTTGGCTGTCAAACCTTGGTTGGTTGTTATTGTGCTTGTGGTCACTATTGCCACTGTTGCATTTTGCTTGCATGCATGTTGGTTTCTGTAGACCACATAGGCTAGGTCATTGTTGGCTTGAGCTACCTCTTTTATGCTTTTTATTTGGGCAAAGGTTTGGCTGAGAGACTTTGGGGCCAAGTAATACAGTTTGGACTTGATGAAGTTGTTCACTGCATCCTTGAAGATGGCTAGTAGGTGTGTCTCTGCTAGGGGTTCACACATTTCACTCAATGTAGCATTCCAACATTAGAGGAATTTTGGCACAGGCTCTAGGGGCTCCTATTTGACTTGCATGAGTTCATCAAGGGTTGCTTCAGGCTTCCAGTTGTACCTAAAGTGTGTTACAAACTAGCTTATGAGATCCTCCAAAGAAGAGATTGAGGCCTTGGGTAATGCATGATACTAGTCGAAGATCATACTAGTAAGTGACATAGGGAACACACACATGATGGTGTGTGGCCAAGCTTAAAGGAGCAGGCACTTAGATCAAAATGTGACCAAGTGTGCATTAGGATCCCCTTTACCATTGTACTCGGTAAGTTGAGGGAACTAGACCCCAGTTGGAAGAGTCAAGGATGGGATTTTAGGACTTATGGGATCATTCGATAGAAGTCCACTAGCTTGATGGTTTTAGAGGAGGAAACTTTGAGTTGGTTGATCTCCTTCATCAAACTTTGGATCAGTTGGAATGCTTGATCTAAGCTTAGGGATGTGCCGGCCAATTGCATTGGCTAGGCTTGTGTTGGTTGCATAGCATAGAGTTAGATTGTTGATTGTAGAGTTTGCTAGTTTAATGTCATAGTGGATGATCATTGCTAGTTTAACATTATAGTGGATTGGTTTAGTTGATGTGTTGGTTGTGGGATGGGCACAGTGACTAAGGTGGGCCACACACAAGTGGGTTGGACATGACACCATGGGCATCAATGAGACAAACAAGACGTGGGATGCCTAAATATTCTGGGGTTGGGAGGTGGCCCTTGCTTGAGCATAGTGTTGGGAAAATGCAATAGTGACTTACAAGAAAGGCTGAATTGGCATGATCACCATCTCAGAGAAAACTAGTGGACTGAACTGAGGAGGGGTCATACTAAGGAGCGATTATCAGAAGATGGTGTAGAGGGGGCTCTCCCATTTAAAGTAGGCCTCAAACTCATCTTCTTCCTTTTGTGATGCTTCCTCGTAAGTTATCCTTGAATCATGCTCATTTGCATGGATGAGTTAGGACAATAGCTGGTGGTAGGACTCCATGAGTGGAATTATGTTAAACAAGGAGGGGTTGTACTCCCATCCATCCCAGTGGACTCATTTGTAATCCTATTTTACCTCCAAGTCAAGGCAATCCATTGGTAATCCTACTTGGATTTTGGCACAAACAAAATTGTATCATTCATGGCTTAGCACAACACACTTTTGGTGGATCATGGTGTCAAATGTGTTAGACACTGACATGGAAGGTTGATCTTTATTCATGTTCACAGATCGAGTTGTGAGAGTTGCTATTTGTAAAAAATAGATATCTCTTAAAATAATAGAAAAATGACTAAGTTTGCCAATAGTAGAAAAATAGCTAAGTATAAAAATGTAGAAAAATGGCTAAGTGTAAAAATGTAGAAAAATGGCTTAGTATGGAAATTACAAAAAATTGACTAAGTGTAAAACTATAAAAAAATGCTAAGTATGGAAATGCAGAAAAAATGCTAAGAATTGAAATGTAGAAAAAATGCTAAGTATGAAAATGTAGAAAAAATGATAACTATGAAAGCTACTGAAAATGGCTAACTCTGGTGCTATGCTCGCTATGCTAGAGCTAGCTACACTCTCCTGAGTGCCCAGAATTTTGGTTAAGTGCCAAAGATATGCTTTGGCCTTTATCTAGTGGGGTTTCAGGGGAACTGACAATGAGGTCAAATTTAAACCAATTGGTGATGGAGAGAGCACATGAGACAACAATTAGAAAATGCAGAAGGAAATGATGAGGCCCTCTTTCTAGCACCAAAAACTATAATGACTAAAAACACCGATGGCTAAAATCACCAAGGGATCAATGCACTCATAGCCTAACCTTGAACCCATGTGAGGGCCTTGCTAGAAATGGAGATGAGGTGCCCTGAACGATCTTGTCGATTGAATAGGGACTTTACCAGTTGCAACTAGGGTAGTGGGTGCAACCAAGGGGAGGTGTGGTTAGGTAAAATGAAAATGCAAAAAACATGTATTATAGCATGAAGATGCATGAAAAATGCTAGAAAGATGTAAGAAAAATGCTAGAAATGGGAGAGAGAAATGAAACACTGCCCCAAATGGGAGTGTAGTTAAATCCAAAAGGGTTTTAGAAGATACATAGTGTACAATAGGCATAGTGGGAGCATAGTCACAGTCTTAGTGGTGTTGTGCTATGAAATCTAGTGCTTGCTGTGATGAACCATGCCTATCAGGTTGGCCACCATGGTGTACTGTGTGGTGTTCTGTAGGGCTGCAATGGGGCTATGGTATACCATGTGGTGTAGGGATGTAATGGGACCACAGTGTACTATGTTGTGTAGGGCTATCATGGTGCTACAGTGTACCATGTAATGTAGGGCTGCAATGGGACCATGATGTACTATGTGGTGTAGAGCTGCAATGGGGCAATGGTGTACCATGTGATGTAAGGTTGCAACAAGGCCATGATGTACCATGCGGTGCAGGGCTGCAATGGAAATGTGGTGTATTGTGTAGTGCAGGGCTACAAAGGGGTTGTAGTGTACAATGCAGTGCAAGGTTGCAATGGGGTTGTAGTGTATCGTGTGGTGTAGTGCTACAATGGGTCCATGGTGTACCATGTAGTGTAGGTATGCCTATCGACTAGTGTGCTGTGCTTTGAGTCTCATTCACCCATGGAGCTAAGTGCTAAGATGCCAAGATGCCAAATGCCAAATGAAAGTGCCAACTACCAACCCTCAAAATGTTGGGGGTCTAGGGGTATTTATAGGGCTAGGGTTAGTCCAAAATGCAGATCGAGCACCACATGGTAGTGAAATAGGTGGGACTATGAGAAAATCTTAGAAAATTTTCCAAGTCCAAAGGTGACTATAAAAGTTCAAATTTTTTTTTTAACTCTAGCTGCTACGCTTGCCCCATGTTATGCGTAGGACATGTAACTCAGTAGTTAATTTTTTTTTTGTTTGCAAAATTGGTGTCTCATGCTCCCAAAACACTTAGGGGTAATGGGTAATGGGACATGTTTACTATAGTTTACTACACTCACTTCATGTTACATGTGGGACATGTAACTCAATGGTTAGAAATTTTTTTGGAAAACTAATGTCTCATGCTAGCTATGCTCTAGAGTGTAGAAAGGGCAATGGGAGCATAGCACAATACTTAGAAAAATTTTTGTAGCTTAGAAAACTTTTTGTAGCTTGCTACACTTGCTCCATGTTACGTGCAAGACACATAACTCAGTAGTTAGAAAATTTTTTGCAAAACTGGTAGTTGGAGCTAACTACACTCAACACTTAGAAAAATTTGGGGAAAGTGCCATCATTTTGACACTTAGCCAAATTTGTAGTCGAGACCCAAAATTTTATGGTGTTTCACATTGTAGTGAGATTATTGCAGATATCAAAAAGTTTCTACATTACTTGTCCTATTTATAGCAATCAATCTAAGATATCTTGGTGCTCTTGTGGGGCCATGGATGTTCTGGCTATAGTTTTAGCATATTTAGCTCTAGTGATATTAGTTGGTGGTATAATGGGAACATTAAAGGATTTCTTAATGTGATCTATAATTACTTCACTTTCTCCTCTTGCATCCTAATGTTGCATAACCACAACTATGGCTCCATCTCCTATTTCAATCATAACCTAGATGGATGCAACATTTATAGATATACATAATGTCAAATTTCCATCTCCTTTTTCTTATAATGAGAATTAGCCACTAGTAGCTCTTGTTAATACTATAGGTCTATGTGGATTATCTCTTACTCTATACATGCTAGAAATCTCTCTATTCCCCCAAATTATGGTTTAAGAAATTTATTACAAATGGTTCATGAAGGATCTATAGTCCTACTATGCTAGTGGAAAGCTTAATTCTAGTCTATTACCAACTAGTGTTAATCCATTAGGTCCTGCTTGTTTCCATCTTATAGCTTGGATATTTCCTACAAGCATAGATCTTTTAACTTCCTCAATGCCTACTAGCTTTTCCAATTGATCTTTCTTGGAAGGCATGGGCTTTGAGATCTTAGCATAGGATGCATTCTAGGCTTTGAAAAGGACACCATTTTTGTAGCCCAAAGTTCTTGCTTGTTTACATAGTCTTTTGATGAGGTAAGGGAATGGCAATGTGAGTTTTCTTACCTTCTTTTTCTCAAACCTCCTTGAATTTCTAAAAATAGTAGATGAGCCATATGTTCTTGGAATTTCCCAATGAGGATGGCACTTCCTCTAACTACATAAGTAAAAATTCTATTTAACCTCTTAGTAGAAAAAATGTGATAGGTTGCATCTTACCTATTATTCCATAAGCCCTCCATAGCCATGACTTATTTGCATTAGTGTCAGAACTTGTAGATATTTGTGCAATGTTGGGTCTAGAATTTAGAAGATTTAGTGCCTTGGAAATTGCTTCTACTAAATAAGGAACTATTCTTCCTTTAAATTTAATGGTGCCAATATCTTGCTAGTTTTTCTAGAATTGGTAAACTTCCCCTATGTATCATTGACCATTACATGAGAGTGTGGGTTAAAGAGGAGAGGCTTAGAGTTACTTTCAAATATTAGTAAGTGAAAACTCCATGAATGATCCAAAATTGAGTTCTATAATGACTATGGATATAACAAACTTTTCTTGGATAGCTTGGACACATTTATTTGATAGTGTGAGGTACTATCCATCCTCTTGAGTGGGTGGTGCTTTAGCTTCAGCTTGTGTGGATTACTCCATCATAGGTGCAAGTTGATGAATACTAAAGGAATGAGCCTCTTGCTTAGCTTGTGGAGTCTACTCTCCAACTTGTCCTCTTCCTTTGGGTTTCTTACCCCTTTTTTGTGAGGGTCCTTTAGCTATTGGTCTTTTAGGAACCATTTGTAATCATAAAGGATCCATTTAAGATTACCCAAGTTTTTTAAATAAGTTCCTTATGATTCATAATCCTTTCTTGGATTCTTGTATTTGATGAAAATTTATTCTTATTATTACTTTTTAGCTCTTATTAAGATTGCAAAGTTAGAACAATTTTAAAAAGAAACCATTAACTATTGTATTTTCTAATGTGTTATGAACAAGTTAGTTCATTATGACCTCTCAAAATTATTATATTCTTGTTTAATACATATTTGAATGGTTAATTAGGAAGAACAATTAAGTTTATTACATTTTATTTAAGTATTTTGATTCAAATGTGATTAATTATTATGGTTTTTACCCTTAATATATTCTTTTAGGCATTAGAAAATCTTGGTTCAAATCACACTGCTAGATTTTATAATGCCTAGAAGAATACATAAAGGGTAAGAACTATAATAATTAATCACATTTCAATCAAAATACTCAAATAAAAGCTAATAAACTTAACTATTATTCCAAATTAACCATTCCAATACATATTAAACAAGAATATAACAATTGTTAGAGGTCATAAGAAACTAACATGTTTATAATATATTAGAAAATACAATAGTTAAGGATTTATTTTCACCAATACTATACAAGTTATAAATCCATAACTATTATATTTTCTAATATATTATGAACAAGTTAGTTCCTTATGACCTCTCACACTTATATTCTTTTTAAATACATATTGGAATGGTTAATTAGGAAGAATAATTAAGTTTATTAGTTTTTATTTGAGTATTTTGGTTAAAATTTAATTAATTATTATGGTTCTTATCCTTGATATGTTCTTCTAGGTGTTAGAAACTCTTGGTCCAAATCACACTACTATATGTAGCACTCTCCCCCATGACTAAGTTTGTCACTCTGTGATCAAGAACGTTTAAGAATCACACAATTCGAAGCTATGATGAGAAATTTATGAAGATTGGAAGCTTGGTTGCTAGAGGGTTAGAAAAATGGCATGAAATTTTTATGCATCAAATGAGAAGAATGAAACATTTCTAACTCTCATGCATATATATAGGTTTTTGCAATGATGACATCGTAGATGCAACATCATAGGGAATGATACATTGTAGCTATGATTTCACCATTAAAATATTCATAGTTTTGAGTGATTTCTAATGAAAAAATTGAGTGAAATAAGTAGTCTAGAAGATGTAGGAATAGTTCAAAGGATTTTTAATCATGGATGATGCTTATAAAATAAGAAATTTCCATTGAAAGTAAGTGAAAGATGGAATATTGGGCAAAGTAAGTTGATTAGGTTTGCTAGAGATGGTTGGTAGGAATTGCTAAATGTTTGATGGAAGATGAGTAGATAGGAAATTGTTATTCAAGTGTTTTTGAGGCACAAGATGATGTGAAATTAATCATCAAGGATGAAGCATAAGAGTTATACATGTGGATCCTCCCCAAAGCAGGCTCCAGCCTTTAGTACCCTTATATAATCACACTTACAAATGTTTGTAGGTACTCAAGGAGTTGAATGTAAAACATACCTATATTTCGAAATGTAAATGTCAGTATTACCTTAATGAAAAAATAATACTATATTATATAAAATTATCAAATTAGGACATGAAGTGTCTTACCATAGGCATAATAAATTATGTTTTTGATGCATGATTAAAGTAATCATTAGCCCTTCCATCCAAGATCGAAACCAAGTCCATACCACTTACTAATGACATCACATTACATGATTTCAAAAATAACAACCACAAGACTACCACAATTGCAAGGAGTATAAACACTTAGTAATGGAGTTCAAGGAAGCAATTTATTAATAGCACACTTATTTTAAAGGAGACTTGTCCATTGCATAGAGGAGTGCATTCAGGCATGGATAACATGTCTTTCTAGTGGAACCCCCATAAATTTTTATTTTGTGTGTTTATTATGTTATTAAAGGGTCAATCTTACTAGATGATTACCTTCAAGCATGGGTAACATGTCTTTCTAGTGTCATGGTAAGGCATCACTTATTTTAAACATACTTCCATTTTATGATAAGGCTCAAGTATGTAATACTACTTAATAGCAGTATACGACTTATAGTCATAGCCTTATAGAATCCACAAATACCTTTGAAGTCACACCCTTTCCATTCACACTTGGTTCTTCACTTTTCTATCTGGGAATAATGATCATAAGTTTATTTTAGTTTTATCATGAGAAGAATGTTATTATGTTCATGGTAAGAACCTCTTATTATAGGAAATAAGTGGATGGATGATGTAGTCTCACTACATATATAATCAACCCTTCAATGATTTGATAACATAGGATAATATTCACATTATTGGAACTACACCTTATCTTAGTCCTTTATACTTTATTAGAAAAATCAATAGAAGTATGTACAAGAAAGGTTGTGAAAAATCATAGAAAAATGATAAGAATAAAAAATGTAGAAAGAATTTAAAAGATATCAAAGAATGAAAAATAATTTAAGAAATGAGAAAAATATAAAAGAATGAAAAAGATATGAAAGAATGTAAAAATTGATAAGAAAAGTAAAAATTAAAAACTAAAAACTAAAAAATGTAAGAAAAATTGGTGCCTAAGTGTCAAACTTGACACCCCTTTAACTATCATTACAAGTGAAGATTAGAAAGATTGAATAAGTTGTTAACTACTTGGTAGATAGGTTAGAGTCCTTGAAAGAGTAAGAAAATTCATGGTATGGTTTTATTTGTTGAATATTAACAAGACTCAGTTTTTGTGGGCTTGTTGGATGATAAATTTTCATGGTGCTAGATTGGTATGTAGCATGGACAATATAGGGCCTCTTCTATAAGGTTTGGAACTTAGCCTTTGCAGAATGTAACTGGGATTATAGTAAAGGACTGTATCATCCAACTTGATAGACATTTATCCTATTTGGGTGTCATGTCTACATTTGGAGTACTTTTTGTGGATTTTGCTAGTCATTTGAACTACTAGCCTATTTTCATCTAAGAGATATAGATTCATTAGGCATTCTCTTTGAGCTAAACTTAGATCAAGGTCAAGTGTATTGTTAGTGGAAATAGTATTAAGATTCGATTAGTTTCATAAAATAAGTAGTTTACTATAAACCAAGTCATACGGGAAATACCCTATAGGAAGTTTTCAAGTTGATCTATATGCCCATAAAGTATTGTTAAGTTTAGTGCTCTAGTTCTTCCTATATTGACTAATTGTTCTAGTTAATATTCTTGTGATTTCCTTATTAGTCACTTCTACTTGATCATTTTTTTAGGGGTGATAATGTGTAGTTAGTTTTTGATTAACCCTAATTTGATACATTTACTTCTTAAATGTAGCTTCTGTGAAGTGAGTCCTCTTATCTAATATGAACGTGTGTGGTACTTTGAATCTATTCACTAAGTGTTTCTAGAAGAATTTAGAAGTTGTTGTGGCTATACAATCTTTTACTACAGATGCTTCTACCTATGTGCAATAATAAAAAATTACTATAATGTAGGACTTTTCATTTGACATTGGTATGATGGGGTCCATCAAGTCAGTTCCCCATGTCAAAGGGTTCCAATGGTTGTATTCATTGTTGTGGTCCTTCATTTCAAGTTATTTACTTTCCATCTCTTTGGAATATTTCACAAGACTATGCAAACTAATGTGCATCCCTAAATATGATAGGCCAAAAGTAACCTACCATCATGAGTTTCAATACCATCCTTCATCCTATGTAGTGACCACCACATGATCCTTCATGTCCATCTTGTAAGATTTTATGTTGAATTTATTCTAGAATACACCATCTTATTAACCCATTAGCACATATCTTATAAAGGCTTCCATTGATTTTCATATATCCTTTTACTCTCGGGAGGAATTTTTCTTCATGTTTTTTATCCCATTCAACAAGAAGTTCTTTTTTTGGTAAGATACGTTATGCAATTGGTAACCCATGACTTCTCTATTAAGTCTATGACCATTGTGGTCTTGGTAATGAATTTTTATTAGAAAATTGGTTTGATATTGGTTTATCATTCTCTTGGGTCTCCCATGTAAGTCATGATAAATGATTTGCTATGACATTTTCAGTTTCTTTCTTATCAATCATGGTAATGTTAAACTCTTATAAGGTAACGAGCCATCTTATCACTCTAAGATTGACCACTAGTTTATTTATTAGAAATCAAATGGCATATGATTAGTATGGTCATAAATAGGATAACTAAACACATAATGTCTAAATTTTTCAATCACATACACCACAACCATGAGCTCCTTTTTTGTGGTGGTGTAGTTGAGTTGTACCTTGGTGATGCTTTTGCTAATACACTATATATAATAAGGACTTTTTTGTTCATCGAGTTGAGTAAGTACTACTCCTAGTGCATAGTTTGAGGCATCTATCATAATGTGAAAAGGCTTAAACCAATGCAAAGCTTAAAGGATTGGTGTCTCAATTAATTTCTATTTCAAGGTTTCAAATGCTTTCTCACATTGCTCTATCCATTGAAATGGTGCATCTTTCTTAGTTAGTTTCAATAGTGGTTTGAAAATCTTTGAAAAGTTTTCAATAAATCTCCTATAGTAACCTATATTACCAAAAAATGAATTAATATCTTGAATATTTTATGGCCTTTAAGTGATATTTTGAATGAATCTAATATTTTTTGAATCTACTTCTATTCCTTTGTGAGATACTTTGTGTTCCATAAATATACCATGCTAAACCATTAAATGGCTTTTCTACTAGTTCAACTTCAGATTAGTTTTTACACATCTTTTTGATACTTGCTCTACATGGTCCAAGTCTTGTTTAAAATCTACATTGTATGTGAAGAAATCATCCATAATGACTTCAATTCCATTGTAAATTTCCTTATGAAGATGCTTAGTAGAAGTTTCTAGAAGGTAGCAGGGATATTACATAAGCTGAAGAACATTTTCTTGTATGCAAAAGTCCCCCATGGACTAGTCAATATGGTATTTTCTTAAACTTCTAGTGTAATGTGAATTTTATTGTATCCATTGTATTCATCTAGGAAACTATCATATAGGTGTTTTACAATAGTGTCTAGGACCTATTCAACAAATGGTATAGGAAAATGGTCCTTGAACATCACCATGTTTAATAAGCAGAAATCAATGTAGATCCTCCACTTACCAGCTTTCTTTGGAAAACTTACCAATGGAATAACCCATTTTTTATCTACTATAGGATAGATGAATCCAACCTTTAATACTTTTTCCAACTCTTGTTTGAAAACTTTTTTAAGTTTTGGGTTCAACCTTCTTTGAAGTTGGTGGTGTGGTTTAAAAGCTGGATTTGTATAGATTTGATGTTGATAGATATGTGGAACAATAATAGTGATTTCATCATAGGATTATGCAAATGTAGTTTTCCATTTATTTATCACTTCTAGTAACTTCCTTTTTTATTCTTTATAAAGTTAGGCATTTATAATTACTAGTTTCTTATCATTTAGGAAAGCACACTCAAGTGTATCTAATAGGACTTTTAGTTCTAAGGGTTCTAGTTTGTATGTCTCTTGTATCTCTAATTTTCCCCATTCAATATCTTCCTCCTAATGTGATTCTATATAAGGAGGTTTTATTTTTAACTATTCTAACTTATTAATTTCTTCAACATATGCACTTGTGATTTTGTTTAACAGTTCCATGCATATACTGTATTGTTTTTCTTTTTCAATAATAAAACACTAGGTGTTTTCCTATTTAGTGGCTACTATATACATGCACTTTTGTACACATGTCTTCTATGCATTATTTCATGTTATGATGTTATCATGTTTTTTGGTCTAGATCTTCTACACGTAGTTGCATCTATTATTGTTGTATGTGAGACATGGAACTCTACATCTCTAAATGATTCCAGCTTCATCCTTGTTAAATATTTCCCAAGGATAAGTCCTTAATTTCAAGCTCAACATCCATAGTGCTAAGCCATGCTCTTTCCATAATTATGGGGAACTTCCCTTTGTTCTTTCCCACATGGATGACTAAGAAGTTAGCAGGATAAGACCAACCACTTATAATAGCAATAACATCTTCCACTTGTTCAAGTGGAATAACATTGGACTGGTCTACAAGCTCTAGGTAAATATTACTCTTCTTTAGCAAGGAAAAATTCCAAGCCTTGTATACATCTTGTAAAATGAGATTTACTCTTGATTCAAAATCTAAGGGAAACTTGCATGATTTATGTCTTGCTATTTGAAGGTAAACTAAGAANAAACTTGCATGATTTATGTCTTGCTATTTGAAGGTAAACTAAGAAAATCCTAGGATCTATTCTCTTCTTGGAAAGTGCTCCTACTTTAATCTAGTGTGTTATTATTTGTGTGAGCATCACAGTTGTGATGTTCTTATCTATAGGTATTGGAAGCATAGTGTTACTTGGAGGAGCATTTTTGGATGCAATGGGATTTGGTAAAGTTGCCATTCTTTGAACCTTTTTCAGACTTGCCTTGAAAGAATGATGTTAACTAGCTCTTGATTCACTTTTCATTAACTTATTTTTGAATTGGTAGATTCTTTCTTTGAATTGTATCTTCTAAGGTTTCTTTGTCTTGTGATTCGCATATTCATACATTCCTTTTCTGATTGTGGGAATCTCTATTATATTCTTTAGCTAATTATGTTTTTCTTAACTCTCTTTTTTCTTTTGCCACTTGGTCAATGAGTCTTTGAATACAATGAACTATCATCTTGGATAATCTATGTTGGGCATATATCCCAAGAGTTTCTCTTTTTTTTTGTATCCCATTAATGATGTGTCTCAATTATTTCCTTTGAGAAAATCTATGGCTCGGGCACCTATGTAATAGTGAATTGTATTTGTTCATTGTTGCATCAAGGGATTCATGTATTCCTTATTTCCATTCTTAAATCTATTTTCTCAAGTTAGATACTCTAGAATAAGTTTTATATTTTTCATTAAAGAGCTCTAGCATGGTACTCCATCTTCAAATTGATTCTGGTTCTAAGGATCTATACTTTATGAGTGTTCTAGAAATCAACTTTAGTTTCTACTAATCATTTTCAATATTCTATAGGGCATAGGCATTGTGGAAAACTTGAAGATTATGTTGTGGATCTACAATGTATCTACCTTCAAACTTTGGAATATTATTCATGTATAGTCACTTGATGTGACTATTCCTTACATGATTATTTGGAATATACACTACTTCTCTAACATTAATCATGTTTTAAATGATCATTAGAGGTTCTTCAGAGTCTACAGGTTCATGAGATCTATCGTAATGGTGACTCCTCTAATACTCATGATTCTCTCTCTCTTCATGCCTAATCCTTTCTCTTCTTGTCTTATGATATTCTTCTTCTTTATTAGGATGCCTTCTTCAATGTACATATCTCTCATGATCCCTTCATCTCTTCCCATCATGATCCCTCATTCTTCTTTCTCTCTTGTTAGAATCTTTAGGAGAGTGTGAGAAGGAAGAGGAAGGAGTTGGAGAATAGTTCTAGCTAGTTATCCTTCTATGACTCCTTAATTAACCCCTTTTTGAGTCAATGGAGGTCTTTGACCTCAAGTTCCTCCTAAGTATGAAGTATTCCTTATCTTCTATAGGTGTTTCTACAAGAGTTGAATGCAATTGTATCTTGATGGAATCTTCAATATGAAAGATTAGGGTTTGAGATTAAGATCTATGGGTTTGATAGAATTTCTCTATTTGGAACATAGCATCATCTCTTTTCTCTAGGATAACTATTTGAAGTAATTGCTTTCCCCTATCAAGCTCATATCTTATTTCCATAGTAGCATTTCTTCTTACCTAAGCCTTTGTTGGTTGGTATGGCTTGGTCATGTGCTTGATGACATGGTAACCTTCTTGCATGTGACTAAGGTTTGAAATCATAAGGCTTGCTTGTAGCATAGATGGTGTAAAACACTCTAGAGGTAAGACAATGTTATCTTGTAAATATCTTCATCTTATTTTTTCATCTTGATGAAAGGAAAATATGAAGTTAGAATAGTATAGATCAGTATAAGCATAGAAGATTCAAGTTTGCATTAGCGTACTCTAGTCTTCTTCATTATATTCCTTGTCATAACTCTTATTAAATTAAGTAGTAGGTGGTGATTTCTCCTTAATTGTACAAGACATATTAAATGTTTAATGCCTTAAGTATGTACTTTTGAAAAAAATTAGTTTAAGTATGAAAGATATAACTAATAATTTTTAACACAATTAACTTTGTAAAATCAACTACTTATCAAACATTGACACATTCCTAGAAATATTACCATTGATGAGTGGTTGGGTATTTCAACACTCCACCATACATATCATGAGTGTACACATGTGACTTGATCATAATTCATGGATGATCAATGTAAATTCACTAGTAGTTAAGGTTTAGTTCATGATCTTTGTCTTCTCATGTTGAGTTAGTGCAGTTCAAGTTGTATGGTTTTGCTCTTGGTGAGGCATATGATATATTGATGTTGTTCAGCTTTAATTATCCCAAATGCCAACATAATGGAAATTAAGATGAAGTCTAAGTCTAAGTATAACAAAAATGTAAATCTATGCTAGCCTATAGCGATGAGTATCCACTCTTAGCTTGCCATACATATAAAGGACTCATATAACTATCATTGGGATTACCAAGTGAATCCACTACTGGGTTATCAAACGATTATACTACATGTTTGAAACTAGTTATACTTATACCACCTTACTAAAGACATAGGAAAAATTAAAGTACTTTGAAATTGTAAATGATTTAAGTAAAGTAAACATGCTAAAAGATAAAGTTAAACTAAGTTAAAATGAACTAAGGAGAATGCTTTAATGGTAAATTTTTTTTATGTTTATTTCTAGTTATGAATTATGCCCAAGAATAATCCAATCAAACAAAGATTCTATATAGCTATTTAACACCACACTATGGACATTTACTACATCACTAAGTGTAAATCACAAAAAAATTACAAAAATTTAGTTAAGTGTTGGAAAAATTATTCATTTGATATAACAATGGATTGGTAGTTATAATGGTGACCAAGACCCACTACATCACATCTATGATGATGTAATAAAGGCTACAATATCTTAGATATGATATCACAATGGTTGATGTATGGGTTTATCAACGATCATGGATACTATAGGTAACATTGGTGGATCTTCTTTCTTGATCTTGTTTAACCTTTTTGCCACTTATTATTTTGTAGATCCTAGACTTATGACTCATTTATAGCTTGAGCCTTTACTCATGTGTTCTTTCTTAATGATTTATAAAACTCATTCTCCTAGTGTGTTAGTTTTGGAGATGTTACCTTCAATTGAGATAGTGATATAAGGTAATAGGTGGTATAGTGATTTAATGGTTATGCAAATTTGATAGTATGATGTGATACTTGGGATGGACTAGTTGGCTAAGTATGATGAATGTCTAGATTATAAGAGAAAGTGTAAAAATCCTGATAAGTATCTATAAAATCCTATAAATAACTAATAGAAATTCTATGAAACTCCATGGATCTAGATTTAACTTTGATTTATCAATTCAGAAAGAAGTCATAAAATAAATAAAACTTACCTATTAGATGCACAAATACAATAGATAAATAAAACATAAAATTATTTGCATAAATAATTCAATAAAACTAATTTAGAAAATAAAAATTAGTGCAGCCACAAAAATATAGATGTCAACTCAACTAATTACATCAATAAAATGTATACAAAATAATGATTTTAATGGCACTCATTTCACCTCAATCAGACATTTAGAAATAAAGATATTGAAATTTTATTTTTATCAAATTATATAACAAAAATGAAAATAATAATTACTAAATTATTAATATATAATAAAATAATATTAAATTTCCTCAAAACATATAATGTGTATCAAAATGAAAAATTATCCTTGCAACAAGACTCTCACATTTATTTTTATAAGTGAAAAAGAGGTTAAGTTTTACTTGGTGATAACCAATAAGTTTTAGAAATTACTTAAGCATGGTCATAGTTATTAAATGGTCTTAGTGCAAGAAGAGCCTATGTAAGAGATAGAATAGGTTCTAGTAGTTCAAGTGTTCTTAAGTTATTTCCAATGAATCTTATAGGATGTCTCTTATAGAACTAGTAGACTAAAGTATAGATTTAAGAGCTATTGGGCAAAGGTATGCTTCAACCAAGTGTTTTACCTTGGGGTGTAGTAGTGCTATTTATGAAGAAGAAGGATGGTAGTATAAGGTTATGTATTGATTATAGATAGTTGAATCAAGTTATAGTTAGGAATCAACATTCTCTATCTAGGATTTGTGACCTATTTAATTAGTTTAGTGAAGCCAAGGTGTTCTCTACAATTATTTTGAAGCTTGGTTATCATCAAGTGATGGTGCAAGAGGAGTTATCTAGGATAGTTTTTAGGATAAGATTTGGTCATTATGAGTTCTTTGATACTTTTTAAACTTAGTAATATACCAAAAAATTTTCATACACTTGATGAACAGTGTGTTACATTCTTATTTAGATCAATTTGTTATTGTCTTCATTGATGAAATTCTAGTATACTCTAAGGATGAAGAGGAACATAAGGAACACTTGAGAGTTATGTTATAGATTTTAATGGATTAGAAATTGTATGTTTATGCTACTAAGTATGCATTTTAAAAAATAATAACATAGTTTCTTGGTCATGTAGTTTTTGGAGCAAGCATAGTTTTGGATCCTTCTAAGGTAACAGTGATTAAGGATTAAAAGGTTCCAACTTCAGTGAGAAAAGTTAGATGTTTCTTGATTTTAGCAACATATTATAAGAGATTTGGAGAGGATTTCTCAAAAACTACATAACCTCTAGATAAGCTTCTCAAGAAAAACTATGTTTTCTCTTAGTTTGATTCTTATTAGAGGAATTTTGAGGAGTTGAAACAAAGATTGAACTTACCACCTATCTTGATCTTACCAATTTCTAGTAAGCCTTATGGTGTGTACATAGATGCATTAGGAGAATATTTGAATGATGTTCTTATGAAAGATTGTAAGATGATAACCAATGATTCTAAACAACTAAAACCTCATGAGATAAGATATCTAACTCATGATTTAGAGCTTGGTGCCATCATCTTTTCTCTTAAAATGAAAAGAAATTATCTATATGGTTAAGAGTTTACATTTTGGATAGATCATAAGATTTTGAAATACATTATTAATGAGCCATAGTTAAACATGAGACAACAATGATGGATAGAGTTATTAACAAATTTTAATTTCATAGTGAAGTATCACCAAAGAAAAGAAAACAATATGGTAGAAACAATGAGTAAGATAGTTGGGAAACTCTACAATATTACTCTTATGTCTAGTCTTAAGGATGAGATAGCTTCACAACAAAGTTTAGATCCATGACATTAGAAGGAGATTGTAAATATTTCTCTAATAGAATTAACATTTTCAATTGATAGTTTCATTTTATTAAGGTTTAAGGATAAGGTATATTGTTAGTCATAATCAGAAAAAAGCTACTTGATGAAGCTCATTTGAGCAATTATCAGATGTACTCAAGTAGTGATACGATATATTATAATATCAAGAGATAATATTGTTAACCTGGTATGAAGAAAAATGGGGGTGAGTCTTGTGGATCAAGAACACAGAAGAAGGGTTGAGTAAGTTCCATAATTTAAAATTGCACTTGCCACACAAACATGCCAATTTTATGTGGTTTTCCAACTTGGATACATCCATGCTTAGAGGGTGGAATCTATGCACACCTCTAGACTTTGTTTCTTTAAAATGTGATTTGAAGGGTAGCATACCTTGTATAAGCTTTGAGATCCACTATAGAGTGTTTCATTGCTTCAAAACCACTTAACCCTGTAATGTTTCAATAAGATAAAAATATGGTATAAAAGATCCCACAAACTTTACAAGATTAGGCTCCACATAGAAGTGTTTTGATGCCACAAAACCACTCAATCCCACAGGATCCTGACAAGCTCAATAAGGATGTCTTCTTGCAAGAGGCACATCAACCTCATATGGCTACAATAAAGAAAGAAAAGAACAAGGAGAGAGTGTAACTAAATTTATAGATCCTTGTAATTGAAGCTTAGTACAATCACAACAAACAAATGATGTTACAATGAAGAGAAAAAATAAAATTACTTAGAGGAGCCAATGATAAGTCTTTGTGTGAAAAATGCTTGCATAATTCCTAAGACTTTTGCATTATCTTATAGTCTTGGAGTTTTTGAAAACTCCTTGGAATTCATGCAATGGCTACCAAATAGCTAGTATAGATGTCTACTTTGAAGTTTACACATCTATTTGACTAGCCCTTAATGTAGGAGAGATGTCTACCTAGAAAAGAAGATGTCTACTGTAAGACATCTTCTTGTATACATCTACTATGTGAGTTAGACATCTACTATTTTTTCCAAATGTCTACTCTCAAAAGAACTTTGAGACATGAGACATTTTTATGACTCTTGGGCTTCTTAGCAATCTTTAGAGCATCTTCACTTGATTTATAGACTTTGTTTCCATCTATGATCTCATCTAATCCACTTAGTCTTGATTTGACATCTCACTATGGATCTCATTTTTAAAATCTTATTTCTCATTTTGAAGTCTTTGTTGATGAATTTTCTAATGTCCTTGCAAGATCACAATCACACACATACACTTTACAGTCTTCATTTTCCTTAAGATTTTGACATACCAAAAGGTCAACAATCTTCCCCTTTTTTGTAATGTCTAAAACTTAAGAAAATGGGTGATGATATAGAAATGAATGACTATACAAATATGCATCCTTAATATACCACATGTCCATTAAACATAAAGAGACATTAGTAAAGCCTTGTGTATTTTGAATATAGTCATTTATGATGAAAGGCTGAGTAGTGAAGATCAATTATCTTGTCTCTATATCATTCACTATATAGAAAGCATTAGTATAGCTAGAAGGAATTATTATCATTTAATGTCCATGTTCCCATCATCATATCATACACAAGTCACAAAATTCTCCTCCATTTTGAACATGATCAAATAGTGACTTGGGCCTTAAAACAATAGTCATCAAAAGATTGTTGAAGATAAATATCAAGACATATAATATAGTCTTTCTTTAAGTAAAATCTCACTCCATTTTCTCATCACATTTTCATATTCAGGATAGACATAGTAATTTCATACAAGTAGAGAAAATATATGCACACCAATCTTTTAAGACATAGATCAAATTTTAGAGAGAGAAATCAAGAGATCAACCAAATCAACTCATAATCAAGATGTTTATAAACAAATTAGTCTTACATATCTCAAGATAGGTTAAAACATCTCACTTATTTTCAAAATCCTCTAAGAAGATTTGTTAGAAGAAAGTGTAAGTACCTTTTCTTACTCCAGTATACTATTAGTAATGCTTGAGATCTCCTAGGTAAGTACTGTTCATCTCATATCAACATTATTAGTATAAGAAACTTAAGTACTTAAAAGAATACATTCTCAATATATAAGAGATGCAACATTAATATCTTAACATAGTGATATATCCAAATAAATTCCAAAAGCTTTCACAATTGAAGATTACTTTTAGGTATAATATTTTTAAAGATTGAATCAAAAATAGCTTGGTCTTTTACCTTCAAGATTTTACCAAATGTGAATATACTTTTTTTTACCTTCTAGAGCTTGGTCACAAAGTATCATGTCTTGGAGAAAATCTCCATAGACTCCCCCTACACTGATGCTTCAAAATATGATATAGTTAATGAAGTGCAAGCTCCCCCTACATATGTGCCTTAGCTTCTTAATACATTAGTTGTAAAGAGAATGATAATATCATCTTTAACCCTTTTAAGATCTACATGCTATTTGATTACAATCTTGATTTTCCAAGGATATATAATGGACTAGAAATATTTATAAAAAAATACACAAATATTAATGCTTATAGTAAAGAAAATCAATATGCAAAAATCATAACAATCTTTAATTTTTTATTATTTGATCATCCATTCATGGCTCACTTTGCCATTATACTTCTTTGAAGCTCATGAGTATTTTCAATGCAATACCAAGATCAAGTATAGAGACTTGTAGCAAATCATATCAAAGTTTCATGTTAATAGTATCTTATGATAAAAGATAGAACATATTTTCAACATAGATGCAATGTCTTTATTTTGGATCTTAAATACAAAGTTTCTTCAAACATATTTATTTGTATGGTCCAAAACCATGAAACTTTTTAAAACAATATGGACTTGTAAGTAGCTTAATAATCCATAAGATAATATAGAGCATAAGACATAATTAGACTAACTATCCTTTTCTGTAGTATCACACCTTAGATGATCAAGATATACTAAAGAATTCATAAAACATGCATATATAAAAATTTATCAAAAACTAACCTTTAGTAAGTCTAGCAAGTAAGGAACTAAAGACTTACTATGACTTACGTTGCTTTATGATATAAGAATGACTAATGGAGTTTGAGATGAGGCCCACTATCATAGATTACCTCCTTACCATCAAATTTTCTTTCATTAGCACTTTTTCTAGTGACCTAAACCTTGTGTAAGATTCCTTCTTGGTTAGATTCATGTTTCTCAGGATAGGAGGATTCATAATTTCTGATAGTTATTGGTTTGGATTTCTTCAATCTTTTAGAATTTTCTTCAACTTCTTAATTATTCGTTTTCCAAGTTGTCACACCCTACAAGATACACTCACTAGATTTCTTTTCACAAGACCAATTATTTACATTATTTTATTCTATATTAGAATAATAATAATCTTGTTCATGATCACAATTATTACAATAGAAATATAAAGTACTTCTCATATGAATAGGATCATCAAACCTAATCTTGTTTGAAATTGAACTAGTACAAGCATCCTTTGGATAAGTTTCTTCCATGATTTCACTTTTATGTTGATTTTGAGTCTTCTCCTTTTCTTGATAATCCTTTCTTCTTAAGAGTCCCTAAATTTCTTCTCATCTAAAGGGGTTAGAAATTGAATCTCATCTTTTATGTCTAATATTTTCCTTTTTATTTTGAAGGATAAGGTATAAATTTCAAAGATTTTTTATGCATATTTTTCTTTACCTTTTTGAATAGATAATGTAAGATAAAAATTTCTTCATGTAACTCACTATACATTTTATCATGTTTACCTTTTAATTCATTAGATATTTTGATAAATTTTCATTTGTAAGGGCCATACATATGAGATGTGAGTCTTTCGTAGAGTCATCAACCTCTTATTCCCTTTGTTCTTCATTGTTCTATCTAGTGTATAATTTTGTATTTTTCAAATTAGTTGTAATTTTATCTCTCCATTACAACCTACTAGTGCTAAGACATTTGGAGGGTGCATGGCCTCTTTTAACACATACCAAACATTCTATGAAAAATGCATAAAAATTTGAATTTGTATAATTTTTACCTTTTTCTTTATCTTTGGATTGATTGGGTCCTAGTTGGTTGAAGCTTCTCCCTTTTCTTGTAAGGAGTATTTTAACTCTTCCTAATAGAAGATCTATTTCATCTTCACTATTTGTTTCTTGTTCAATCTACTCCTTTACTTTTGATGCTAATTTTAGAGCAATAAGCTTTTCCTTTATCACTCCTTCACTTATGAGATTCATCTCATAAGAAATCGGAGCACTGTGAAGCTCCTTAAATTTAAAAATTGAAAGGTCTCTAATTTCTTCCATAGCAATGATCTTGGGTCTGAATTCAGGCTATAATATTCTAATGATTTTTATAATTACCTTACTTTTAGGTAAGTCCTTGCTTGTTCCCCTAATATTTTTTTCCCTGTAAAAGTAATCCTTAATATTTTTTTTTATTTCTTCATTCTAAGCTTGTTGTATTTGCTTTACAATACTAAGAGTTTTGATTTTTAACTATAAATGTGCCCTCATAACTAGCTTCTAATGTTTTCCATATTTCCTTACCAATATTACATCCAAATATTCTATTAAATTCTAATTTATTCAATGCACAATATAAAAACTTTTTGGCTTTAGAGTCATACATAAACTTATCTTTTTCTTTAGTAGTCCATTTGTTCCATGGCTTGAGAGCTTTTGAGGTGTTGTTAATAGGTGATGTGTAGCCTTCAAGGATTGACTTCCATACTTTGAATTCCATAAAGTTGAAGAAGCCTTGCATCCTTGCCTTCCAATATGTAAAGTAAAACCCATCAAACATTAGTGGCCTTGTGTAGGATGCCCCCTCCATAGTTCACTCTTAAAATTTCAAGCATACACTTGAGAGTACCAGGTTTGAATATTTTCTTATAGATTGAGAACTTAGAAGGGGGATTGAATAATGTGCCTAATTTAAAATTACTCTTGCAATAAAAACACATCAATTTTATGTGGTTCTCCAACTTGGGTATGTCCACACTCAGAGGCTAGAATCTATGCACACCTCCAAACATTATTTCTTCAAAATGTGGTTTGAAGGGAAGCACACCCTATACAAGCTTTAAGCTCCACTTTGGAATGTTTTATCACTTCAAAACCACTTAACCCTACAAGATCCTGACAAGATCAAAATGTGATTTAAGGAATCCAATAACCTTTACAAAACTGAGCTCTACACCAAAGTGTTTTGACATCACAAAATCACTCAATCCTACAGGATCTCAACAAGCTCAATAAGGATGTCTTCTTGCAAGAGGCAATCAACCTCAAAAGGTTACAAGAAAGAAAGAAAATAACAAGGAGAGAGTGTAACTAAATTTACAAATCCTTGTGTTGTAACTAGAAAAGTTGATCATTGGAATGAAGAGCAACAAATCCGATGCACAACAGTCCTCAACCTCGAATCCCCAAGGCCTCTATAAAAATGGGATCTAAGGTGCCCTAGTTAGTCTGGTAGATCAACCAAGGACTTAGGGGATTTGAAAAATAGTGTGATGAAATGGAATGCAGAAAAATGGTAACAAATCTAAAGAATGCACAGAAAATAAACAAATATATCTTGCACACAAAACAAAAAACTTAAAACTTTATTGAGAAAAAAATAAATAATAAGTTAGAGAAATGTGTACAAATGGTGATTGAATGGATAGTAGGGGGTTTACTTGGATAGGGGTTTAGGGTTTGTTGAAGTTGATGTAGTCAACTCCAAGATCCAGATGTCTTGCCACTCCTGATGCTATTGAACCTTTGGTGTTGCAATCTCAGATTTACAATGTTGGCTATGGTGGGCTTGAGAAGTGTGAAGAATCCAAGTTGCCCAAGTGCTCTACACTAGGGGTTGAGAATCCTAGGAGTGTAGCATGGAGCTTAAATCCCAAAAGGGGTTACAAGGTCATAAGATCATAGGGTTTCTACACTGGGTTCAAGAGGATACAAGTGTGGGAACTTTCAAGAACTCTTGAGTGCATGAGAATGCCTAAGTGTAGAACTATGAACAAATTATTGAGTTATGTAATCAATGCCAATCGTTTTAGATTGAAATAGTGTGGAACTAGCAAAGTGTTGAACCATGAAAAATCATGGAACTTGTAAATGGTGTTGGAGGCTAGATTTTATAGGTCTTAGGCCATGAATGAGGCTGTAAAATGGCTATGATTTTGCTATAATTTGGCTACAAAATTGCTACAAATTGGCTACAAAATTGCTACAAATTTTTACCTTGTTTAGGTGAGATGGATGCCCAAATTTGGAAGATTACCATATATAGTAAGTGCCTTCCCCCATGGCCATTCCATTTACTATAAATAGTAACGGGGGCATACCTTCCATGCTAGAGATGAATCTTTCACTATGATCTCTCCACCATGCTTGTTGAAATGGCTGGTCAACGTTGGAGTCCATGAAGTGTTGAAATTTGGCTATTGTGGCTTCCATGTTATGGGCATGCAATTTTCATGCTAAGGTCAAACTTCCATGCTAAGGGGGAAAGGCTTCCAATCTAGGCATGTAGTCTCCATGCTGGGGGGTGGGGGGGTTGAAGGTTTCCAAGCTGAGGGAAAACCCCCTATCTCTCCACATTAGGGGTAGGTGAGATTTACTTCCCTATAGGTGTTTCCAATGTAGAAAAATGTATACCCCTCACAAAACCCATCAAATTTCCATATTTGGCATTCCAAAAGGCATTGTTGACTGCCCACCTCCCCACCCCAAGCCCAAATATAGACATTAGGTAACTTTTTTCACTTGAGGAATGAGGTTTTGACCACTTATGAGGAATTTTTCAATCCCAAAATTATAAAGTATGTGAAATTGTTCACTGTGGATTACAATCTTCACACTTACAATGAATTTTTGCCTCAAGTTTCATGGGGTGAAAGCTACATGATGAAAATGAACTATAACATGCAAATTTTTGTGGTGTTTTGCCTTGTACATAAAGCTGAGTACACTCACAACAAGCAAATGATGTTACAATGAAGAGCAAACACAAAATTACTTAAAGTAGCTAATGATAAGTCTTTGTGTGAAAAATGCTTGTACAATTCCCAATATTTTTCCATTATCGTATAGGCTTAGAGTTTTCAAAAACTCCTTGGAATTTGTGTAATGTCTAGTATATCCATCTACTTTAAAGTTTAGAAGTCTATCTAAGATAGCCCTTAATGTAGGAGAGATGTATACTTGGAAAAGTGGGTGTCTACTATGAGATGTCTTCCTTTATACATCTACTATGTGAGTTAGATGTCTACTATTTCTACTAGATGTCTACTCTTAAAAGAGCTTTGAGAGATGAGGCATTGTTATGATCTTTGGGCTTCTCAACAGTGTTCAGAGTATCTTCACTTGATTTTTAGACTTTGTTTTCATTCATGCTCTCATCTAGTCCACTTAGTCTTCATTTTGACATCTCATCATGGATCTCATTTCTCATTTTGAAGTTCTTTGTTGATTAATTTTCTAATGTCCTTGCAAGATCATAATCACACACATACATTATAAAGTCTCCATTTTCCTTAAGGTTTTGATATATGAAAAGGTCAACAGGCATGTGGCTAAGTGTTTAGTGTGTCATCAAATCAAAGAAGAATATTAGAGGCCTAGTGATTATCTTCATCCACACATCATTTCAATGTAAAAATAAGAAATCATTGATATGGATTTCATCATTGGTTTCCTTGTACTAGGAGTGGAAAGGATTCATCCTTGTGGTCATATATATTTTGACTAAATCATCTCACTTTTTGACTACACAAGCAATAGTTAGTGCACACAATGTTGCTCAATTATTCTTATTAGAGGTTATTAGATTACATGAAGTTCCAAATAATATTATTTAATATAGAGATCTTGAGTTTACTTCCATATTTTGTAGTATATTTAGAATATTTAAGGTGTTATAGTAAATCTCAGATTTGCGTATCATTCTTAGATAGATAGTTAGATAAAGAGGATGAATCATATTATAGAGAATATGCTTCAAGCATATGCTATGAACTACAAAGATAGTTGGAATAGAGTTCTTCCATTGGAAGAATTTGTTGATCATTATATTTATAAAGATAGCTTAAAAGAATACTTTATAAAGTATTGTATGGTAGATCTTGTTGTATACCTTTGCATTGGAATTCCATAGATGACATATAGAAATTTAGGATAAACATCATTGATCAGGCTACTAAATAGATTAAAATTATTAGAGGTAGATTGCAAGCAACACATGATACATATACAAAGTATGATAACAATAAGGACTAAAAGTTGGAGCTTAGCATTGGTGATCAAGTTTTCCTTAAGGCTTTATCATTAAAAGAGATTATGAGATTCGGTAGAAGAGGAAAGTTACCTTTTCACTACATTAGTTCTTTTCAAATTTTGATAAAGATCAACAATTTTGCTTATCAAATTGACCTTCTATAGAATTTTTAGTTAATTCATGATGTGTTTAATATTTCTATATTTAGGAAGTATGTTATAGGTCATAGTCACAAGATATATTAGTAGGATGTAGAGATTCAACATAATGTTAGTTTTGTAAAGGGGACAATTAAGGTTACTGATAAGATGGAGGGAAGACTAATAAGTAAGGTCATTATAAGAGTAAAGGTTATTTGGGAAAGACATTGAGTTCAAGAAACAACATGAGAAGTGGAGAAAGATTTGTATACCACATACCTTGAGATCTTATAGGAGGAAGATTCTTAAGAAGGGGGGTAGTTGGGAGAGGGGTGTGGAAAAATAAGGGGAGGAAAATGTAATATCCTTGCTCTAGATACCCTTTACTACATGGTATTTTTGTTGTTTGAACCATTGATGTCTTATTTACTAACCTATGTCTATGCTTGTTAACTTCTTTTCTTATGTTAACTATGCTTTTGGTAATTGGAGCTTTGTGTCTAGCTATGTCCTTTTAATGGCCTTTTACTTTTTGATATATTCTAATGCCTTATTTCATTTTTATTATTTTAATTTTATTTTATTTTAATTTTTAAATATTTTTATATTTTAAGCATTTTTGAAGTTTGCTACTTTAATTTAAAATATGCACATTGACCCTTGTGTTGGAGTTTTAAGTTAGCAAGTGTTAAATATTGGATGAGTCAATTACACATGGGATAGTACTTTTATTTTGGTATGCTTTGTTTAAATAATTTGTATTTTTGGTAAAATTATACTTTATAGTTTGTTTTTAATTTTTAATTTATTTAATACTATGTTATAATGGATATCATGTTAGCCTTTTTGTTAATTATGCTTTTGATCATATACCTTGTTATTAGTTTGGGCTTAAACATAGCTATCAAATTGGGGTTAGGTATAGCTATTAACGTTTTTTTATAGAAGATGTCCACTAGGTTAGCAGTACAATATAATTCATTTTAAGATAGGATTTTAAAGATATTTTTAGAATTAAATTTTTTAATTTAGTTTTTATCCATGAGAGCTTCATTTTTCCAACTCTATCAAGCTAGTGCAAAAATATAAGCCTTACAACTATTTCACAAAAATCATTATTTTGCCTTACCCTAACAATATCTAAGAGATAAAGCTAGGGAGGGAGATTTTTGTGAATTAGAGAGGAGCTAGATCTAGATCTATGGTCAACCAAATTTGCATTGTCAACCAGGACTTGCAGTAAGCCATATTTTCATATTTTATTTGAAATCCTTCTTAGATCTTAATGTTGATCTATGACTTAGAACTTGTTTGAGAGATTGAATTCATGTAAATACCCTTTCTATAGTGTTTTCAATTTTTGATAGGATAATTTTAAGGGGGTGTTGGACCTCAAAAAGAGAATTTTATTAATAGAAAACAAAATTTAGTACATAAGCTACTTCAATACTTGAGGAAAGGGCGAAGAGAAACTGTGTTGACTGAGACTATGATAGAGGAAACATGTTAACTAAGCATTCCACAGGGTGTGAAAATGCAATCTAGAGATCAACCATTCGCTGAAATGTGTGTATCTTTTCCAGGGTGTGGATTGTCGAATGAGAACAAAAATGGAAGAAAGAGGAAAAAGGCCAAATGGTGTAGAAAACTGTGGCTTAATTAGGATACTTTCTTCTGAAGCGAGGCTTGATGATGGTGATTATTTGGATCTCCGATATGACTCCATGGCTACAATAAGAAAAACAACTGGTTAGCATTCATCTTGAATTTTGGGGCTTGAGATGTAATTTGGAAGTGAACATGCCAGAGAATTTGCATTTTTTCTGACGTAGTTAGTTGTAAGGAGTTTGAAATAATTGTCTTGTGTAATAGTGCATGAGGGAAAAACCTTAGAAGCCCATTCCCATGCATGCTAAGCAAATGGGCAAAGCCAAAAAACATGGACAAAGGTTTCAGGGTCATTACATAAAGGGCACTTAGGGGATTGAATCCCAAGGTATGCTAAACGTTTCCCAATAGGATAATTTTATGTTTCACTCCTTTAGATTTCAGTGTTTTGTTTAGTATACATTTGTTGGCCAATTCCATTTTTTAGCAACTATTTGTTAATTTTCTTAATTCTTCAAATTTATTTGTTAATTTTCTTAATTCTTCAAATTTACTTATTTTCATATTAATTTTTTATAATTTTGGATATTTTTAAGATTTATTTTTAAGCATAGAACATTATTCAACATTTTGACCACTTTTAAGCATGGTTTTCTATCATTCAAATTTCTACCAAAATTTCAACTTTAAAACTAGGGTTTCAAGCTATTTTTCAAATTTTTGACCCTTGAAATAACTCTAGATATTAATGACCTAGAAAGAAAAGTTCTTCATCTTATAGGCATGGATCACAAGACATCAATCCATTGCAACCTTGTTATGAGGTCATGAAAAATGATATCTTTGCTTGAAAAATCAAGAAAATTTTGTTCTATAATCCCTAGTCTTTAGGTAATGGAAAACTATGAAAAAAAATCAAAAAAATAGTTTTTAGGAAATTTGGAACACTTGAAAACTTGAAATTGATAACTAATAATATAATAGAAATGGTAAGAACCTAGAATAATCTTGGGAAGTTCAGATTTTCATTTGGAAATATTTTATAATTATCAAACATTCATCTAAACTCATATGTTTACTTTGGCTTCTTGTAGCACATGAGAACCTTCTATTTAGCAAACCCATTTCTTAGTATTTGACCTCTTTTGATTTTGTATAGATAGTTAGTTCCATCTTCCCATGATCCAAGGATTTGTATATTTTTTGAAATTGTTATTTGTTCTTTGAAATTTAGTTTCATTTTGGCCAATTATTTTAATAAAATGAAGGTTTTAGACTTACCAATCATTTTATAATATGTGCATTATAGACTCATCAATCATTTGACAATATCAGAGTTTTAGAATCGCCTATCTATTCATTTATTAGATGGGTTAATGGGTTGTCCTGGAGTTTTAAGTTTTGTTATGTATTTATATTATTATTATTATTATTATTATTTTCTTTTGATTTCTATTTTTGTTTTTATTTTTTGACTAGCATCTATTTGTAGCTATCATGTGCATGACTATCTAGCTACTTGATGCCTTTGACCAAATCTATAAGGTAGTATTTTATTAGTTTGTTAATCTACTTAGTCTTAGGACTAATTTCCTTGATGTTTGTGTGTTTTCTAGGTGATTCTATTAGCTTGGATAATGATAATTTAGAGGAAATATCTAATGATTAGTTTCATATTTTAAGAACTTCTAGTTTGATATTATGTTTCTAGTTTAAGTTTCATTCTATGTTGTGAGGTTTAGTTGTAATTATGGATTTCTAATGCATATGAGATTTGTATTATATTTTTTCCTATCCTAGATGTAAGATAACTCTAATTCAAACTTCAATTATTTTCTATGATTCATTATTCATTTATCAATATTAGTAGTATATGCAAAGTTAGATCCCAATGTCTTGTGGATGTAAATGCAATATCAACTTCATATTTACTCTATGTATTTACATTGGATCATATATTCAACTTTGTATTTTTATTTGATCATGTATTAATTTAATTTAAACTATTATATGTAGACCATTATAAGTATTAAATTTTGTCTTGGGTAATAGGGCTTGACGTACTTTTTGGTAGTGAATAGATTAGGTTTAGAATGCATGGGATTATTGTCATTGTTTTTGATAATGTTTTATCTTTTTTTTTCTAGTGATTTCTTGTCCCTATGTTCTATAAGTTATTGGATGCCTATTGCTTTGCTTGTTCAATTTTCTTTGCATCTATATAAGTTTTTATTACATATATGTTTAATTTTCCATACTTCATATTTTTATTTAAGCAATGCCTTACTAGTCTAAGCCTAGTTAGCAAGATGTTATAATAACATAGAGAAAAATTCAAATGAAGTTGATTTCTATACATAAGCAATAATCTCATTAACAAAAACATTAAAATAATTTTAAGTGTAAAATTATAAAAACATTAAAACACTTGGAAGAAATTGAAAACACATGAAGAATTAGAAAATGAAAAATAAGTGAAAAATATTCAAGAAATTAGGAAATTCTAAGAAATTTGAAAACTAAAAAAAATCTAAAATGAAAAGATAAAAATGCATTTATATCAAATTAAAGGATCTTCTTCATTATTGAGTTTTCAAGAGGATATGTAAAACATCAATTTAGTAATGATAGTGTTTGAAGTGTTCAAGGTATTAGTTTGACAAGATTCTTTGAATGGCTTGACTTACTCTATGTTTACCTAAATAAGCCTATGTTGATTACATGGGTGGTAAATTTGTAAGTTTATAGACCTAGAAATCATCTAAACTATATATGTCCTTTTTAAAATTTTTGAAATTTGGTACATTATGGTGCAAAATTTGGATTATAATAAAGGACTTTGTTACTTGGTTGAAGGTCTAAGTGTCTAATCCTTAGGCTATGCCTTTGCTCATTAGAGACTTTATATATTTCATTATGCATTACGGAAATCATCCTATTTTCACTTATCATGTTTAAATTTACCAAATATTCATGTATGCTAATGTGAGGTCTAATTCCAAGTTATATGTAGTATTTATTGTATATAGTTCTATTTTATTTGGTAATTTGAAAAAATTTTCATACATTAGTTTGTAAGGAGAATACCCAATAGGAAGTTTTCAAGTTGATCTATAATTTCATAAAGCATCATTGAGTTTGGTGCTCTAACTCTTTGTATATCTACTAATGGTTTATGTTAAGATATAAGTTAATTTTCTATTTGTTAATTTATCTTGAGGATAGTATGGTGTACTTAATTTGTACTATACCCCTAAGTATTGTATCAACTTTTAGAATGTTAGCCTTGTAAAATGTATGTCATTGTCTAATATAAGTGCACATGGCATGCCAAACCTATTTACCACATATTTCTCAAAGAATTTAGTACTAGTTGTAGTACAATAAATTACTATAGCTACTTAGTCCACTTTGTATATAGTCCATAAAAATAATGATATATGGTTTTCTATTTGAAGAAGGAATGATGGGATTCGTAAAGTCAAAGCTTTATAAATAAAGAGATTTTAGTGGCTAGATCCACCAATATGGTTCCTCAAAACATGTTGTTATCCCATCATCTCATTAACAACACTTCTATAATTTTGTAAAGTTATGCACATCATGGAAGAATATTGACAAGAAATATCTAGCCATGAGGATTTTGATAGTTCTTATCTTTCTTGTGTAGTGATCTTCACATGGTTCTTTATGAGCATCTTGGAAAACTTTCAATTGATTTTCCTTTGGAATATACTGGTACACCAAGTCATTTTCATAAATGTTTTTAGCAAATTTTCTCTATTTATATGAAGTTTTTGACTTGATGTAACAATGTTTAGGTCCTATAGCTATATGATTTAGAAGGAACTCTTTTCTTCTTTTAGTATATGAGATAATCAGCAAACCGAGTAGTTATGAATGAGGAAATTATAGTAGCCTTTGTAAACAAAGGCTATAATTAAATTTATTTGATAAAGGCTCTTCCTTAGCATTGTTATCTCATATCTGAAACACCACAAAATTCTGGGCTTAGTACTTCTCCAACAAGAATTGAGCTAAAATTGTGATGCTCCCCACCATGACTAAAGCTTGACAGCCTCACGGGTAGCTTCAAACGACGTCGAACTAAGCAAGAAATGGTTCCATGGAATCCACAGAAGACTACGGTGACATCCGGCATCAAACCTGGCAAATTTTGAGCTCAAAATACTTAGTTTTCACTGAGTATGCAGCGTGCATGCCCAGCATGTAACTTCAAAGACTACCTGAAACATGCACTTCAGAGCAAGATTTTCATAGGGCATCAACTCTCAAAGATAGGTAAATTGTTAGGCATCATTGGGGGGGCAAGAAAATTGAGTTTTGACCTTGAAATCATGCACTTTGGAGTACACATGCTAAGCATCTTCCTCTTGCATGCCCAGTGTGTATGCCCGGCGTGCACCATCCAGCGTGCAGCACAGCGTACATCAATTGAAATCTTCCAGAACCATGTCAGATCAAGTCCAACTGAGCTGAATATCCACAGGCAGCATTCTCATTACATCTAAGCTCAAATCCAAGGGCTGATTTGGATACCTCCTGTTGTAACAATAGTTTGTAAAAATGAATTCTTTTGTTTTGGTCAAGTTTGTACACTAAGTTCACACGCCCAGCATGTACACGCTGGCGTGTAGCAGCACACGTTGGCATGTAGCACGTTGCATAGTTATAATATTCTTTGTACTTGGGCAACATAGCCACCTGTCATCTGACCCGAAATTCTCTCACCTACGGCCACTCATACCCTGCTAGATCCAAATCCAACGCTTAAAACCCTCATAAAAACCCCAATTTTTCACTAGATCGGGGTTCACAATTTTGACAAACAGACAAAAAAAAAAAATAGGAATATGAGACACTTAGCAAAATTTGAACACCAACCCTGCATGCTGGACTTTAACCCTGCACACTAACCATACAGCCTTCACGCTGTGCATACAGTCCAAAATAGCATACCATCATCCATCTGCATCCACCGGGGCTCTTCGTCTGCCTTGTGTCAGTCCCACAACTGCATTCAGACCGGTGCACTGTAATCCTCATTTTTGCAATAAAATTCCTTCATTTCCAATTAAGATTTTTTATAGTTTTCATTCATTCTTGCCTATCTCGTTGTTTATATTTTTGCACATTTATGTTCTGGTTTATGCTTATTACACTGTTTACATATAACCCAGCATATTGCACATTGGCATACGTTTGGGGAAATCCTTGTCTAATCCACGTGCGGACCATACAAGGTACTCTACCTTCGTTAATTCTAGCTCGCCCTCAAGCGAAAGTAGGGTCTTCTATATTTCTTTTGGGGATCTATCGGTGTTTGTTTCATTCCAGCCTTGCACCGACGATTTCGGATGGTACAGAAAATGGCACTAGAAGGAGGGCCTGAAACTGCTTTAATCTAATCTGATCTCATACGCCCACCCCCTATGCTTCTAATTTACCACCCTATTTTCTCACATTTACATTGCCCTATTCTGCAACATTCCTAGCGTCCAATTGCTGCCCAACTTACCTGCACACCTTAGACTCTATCTACATGCTGCCTGACAACCTGCATGCTGTAGACCTTGTCTACATGCTGCCCGACAACCTGCATGTTGTAGACTCTACATACATGCTACCTGACAACCTGCATGCTATAGACTCTATCTACACACTTCCTAGTTACCCTACATGCTCATCACTCTATTTGTATGCTGACTGTCACAACTTGCACGTCGTGAGCTTAGTTCACATGCTATGATCAGTCCCTTCACGTTGACAACAGTGCCTGTATGCTGTATGCTGAGCAAGCTGTTCATACTTTTGCACTTAACCAGATTTTTGTCTGCGTATACTTCTTATGTTCATGACCTCTTTACCATGAATATCATCAATACCAACATTTTAACCAAGCCCATTACAGATACCGTTGGCCCCATGACCATCCCACTGCCCACAGTGCAACCCACAGCGGGACCTCGTCAGTCTCTCAGACTGCAAGGGAGAAATCCATCATTTAATGTTATCACACAGGAACAATATAATTCTATATGCATAAAAATCCAAGCCGTCCCAACAGTGGATCAAACTGAAATGGAGGCTAAGAGACAATATGAACTGTTTCATAGGGGAGGACATGAGTTCATCCCTTCCTTGTATGACATCATCCCTCTTCCAGAGCACTACTCTGAACTTATCTCAAAGCTCCTCCTAGCCAGGAATCAATCTTTAGACCAGTCTATGGAAAATCCTCAATTGGAAGAGGAGGATGACTTTGCAGCTTAGTCCAAACATGAAGATTCATACCATACCCTTAGCCCACAAACTTACGCGAACCCATTGTTTCACGCATTCACAGGGGAAACTATGTTCCTCCAGTCATTTAAAATCACCCAAGCACATGTGCCTCAACAAGAAGCATCCACAGTTATTCCGACTCCCCCAATGACTGATGCCCAACTCAATATACCCCTCACCACTATTTCTTCCATTACCACATTATCCCCTCTCTTGCAAATACAACCCCAACAACAAACCCCACAAACCAATGTAGGAGAAACCTTCCCACCCCGAGTGATCGAGATGCCATATGTGATACTTGCTTCTACATCTGTGCACTATATATCACAGATCCAAACCCAAAGAACATCCTTCATCACTTCAATTCAACAAGTTCAGGGCGTTCCCTCACAAATCATGACTGGAAAGTGGGCTGGGACTGGTACACAAGCACATCAACCCCCTAACTACAACGTACCACCTCCTACAATTCCACCCATGAACATCCCTCAAGTACAGCAACAACAACAACAACAATCCTTTCCTTACAGTATGCCACCCTTAGCAGCACCTACCATGAATATTCCACAAGCGCAACCTCCAACCACTCAACTTTCCTCTTTCCCGCCCACCATACAACAATCTAACTTGTATACCACACAACATAATCAATCTACCATCTCACCTAATGTTCAAGACTGGGCTGAAGCCAACAAACTAATGCAAGAGCTAACTGACGAGGTCAAGCGCCTCAAAACAGCTACCGACGAAGAGCTTAAGATAGTAGATTTTTATCAAGATGACCCTATCAACTCTTTGATTCCACCTCTAACATTACCTAAAGGTGTTTCCCTACCCACGTTAACCAAATACAATGGGGAAACAGACCCCAACACCCATCTTGTAACGTTTAGACTAGAGTGCGTGTTTCTTCAGGCATGGCCACATGCCATCTTGCGAGTGTTCCCCATGTCCCTCACAGGGAGAGCACTTGACTGGTATTGGGCATTGCCCCAAAACTCCATATATTCTTTGGAAGATTCATTACACCAGTTCGTTACTAGGTTCAAGTATAACTTAAAGCCTAAAGCAATACTTGATAGGCTCATACAGGTCAAGCAAGCACCGTTTGAACCTATTCAAAAATTTATTCAATGGTGGAGTGTTGCCCTCAATGAGCTCCATGATCCAATCCCGGAGACTTATCTCCTCACTATTCTAAAAGGGATCATTAATGATTTTGTGAAGTTCAAATTATACTATCTTAGTGCACGCACTCTTAGCCAAGCATTTGTACAAATAAAGAACATAGAAGAGGCAGCCCAAAATAGCCATGACCCCGCCTATTCAGCCTTTAAAAACCAACATAATAAGAAAGACAAAGAAAAGGCTAAGGCAACTATAGCAGAAGTAGTAGAAACACAACAAACGAGTGTGGGACAACAAGGCAAACCACCTACTGCCCCTACTAACTATGCTAGACTTGCTCCCACTACTGCACCCGAACCATCCACATCACAAAATCCTATGCCAGGTCATGCGAGAAACTTCGAGAGGAGAGACCCCTCTCAATACACACCGTTGCTCATGAAACCCTCGCAATTATTTGACCAACTCTTGAAGGTCGGGCTAATGAAGCATAAAAAATTATCCCTTGCAGCAATCCAAAGACATGATCGATTCTGTCAGTTGGTCGAGAACCCAAGCTTGGAAATGCCAGATGAGCCCCCAGTTCCAAGAGGCTTTAGAATAGACTGCTTTTGTGAGTATCATCAATGCAATGGGCATGGCACTGACTATTGTTTCACCCTTAAACAAGATATTCAATGGATGATTGACGGAGGTGAGATCACTTTTGATGAGGCCAACCCGGTCAAACCACAAGACCAGGCCATGGGCATATATAAGGATCCTCTAAATACTAAGGAAGCTCCGTATGTAATTAACACTATCTACCTAGAAAACGAACAAGAAGCACCTAGGATTTACATCATTTACTCAGATAATGAACAGAAAATACCAAAGAGACCATTTGTAGTTCGTATTCCTCCTATTGCACAAACACCCGCACCTCAATCATCATACTCTCCATGTAACCCTCCTAACCTACAAAGACCCTATGTGATTTGGATACCCCCCATGGTGGTAGCCTCTAGCATACCACCAAAACCATACGTCATGCGTGTACCTCCCGTCGCTGCTACTGCAAACACGTAACCTCCTACCCGGCCCGCTCCCTATGTACTTCCAGGTGCTACCTGTGGTCATAACTATGGAAGTACAACCCCCAACTAGACCAACTCTTTATGTTGTCAGGATACCCAAACACCCTGATAACCACCAACCTTCCACCCCGCAAACACAAAATAAACCGACCCTGTATGTTGTTAGGGTGCCTAGGCAGCTTGACATTCAACCACCTTCAACAGTCCAATTGCAACCCCATCCTACTCCATACGACATATAGGTCCCAAAGCAACTAGATGTGTAGAAACCAAATGTTCCCCTGTGCCGCACGCGAGAATGCCTGGCAGACAGGCTCACATGGGAACGATTTAAGAAAGAATGTCAACAGCTAGCCTTAGGATCCTCCAAGCCTAGTCCATTAAGTGCAGTACCCATGGCATCACCTACTAATGAACCAAACATGAGCTATAAGTGAGAATCATCGGGAATACATGATGCATCCAAATCGACAGTTACGGAAGAAAACGTCAAACTAGCTACACATGAGATAAGACTACTGGGCTTGATGGACCAAGTAACCACTAACAAGCCTGCACCTAATAGTAAAGATTTAGCAATAGCCCTAACATAGGTCACGCAGGTACTTAAGTAGAAAAAAACTTCATTAAGTCTATATGACCTGATGTTAACTTCTCAAACTCATCGCGAAGCCCTAGTACGTATGTTAACATCAATCCCAGTAAGTGAAGACTTACCTCCGAATGAACTTTCAATTCATGTGGTAATGTATTCGCCTCAAGGATCAACTTCTAAATCACTAGGCTTCCACACTAACAACATCAAAATTGATGAGAAGACGAGAGAAGTAAAAATCGCACCTATGTTCATAATGATACAAGTAAATCAATTCAAAGTACATCGGGTGCATGTAGATGATGGAGCCGCCACAAACGTAGTATCCTACGCCATCATTGAACAATTAGGGCTTACAGAACTAATTAGACCAACCTCCACCACATGTTTAAAATCATTTAGTGGATCACGTGTAGTAGTAAAAGGCACCATAACTTTGGACTTTATAGCAGGGGATCGATTCCCCACATCTGCTAACTTTGTTATCATCGACGAAATGCGAGGGTTCAATTTAATATTAGGAAGATCCTGGCTAGCCCAACCCAAAGCAGTCTCTTCCCCCATACACCAAGAGATTCACTTGCCTTACAAAGGTGGTGAAATCATTATACACGGAGATGCTGCTACATCTACCATCTCATCACATACAGATACAGACCAAGATTCAGAGGTTAAGTTTGAAGAGCCTAAACAGGATGACACAAATGAAAAACAAAGTTGCATGCAAATAGTAAACAATGATCCATTAGACATAAATCAAACTTTACCGAACATAGAAACACCTAGACTTGAAACTGTACATATACCGCCTAACCTAGAAACTACACCAAACATCGAAACTACTGTACACACGGAAACACTAGAAGACAACAACATAGAGCCTATTCCATCAGACGTCCCTTGGGCTGAATTACCATTTAACATAATCAGAGAAGGGGATGCTGAGTACAGGATCACACCTATCAGCGTTACTCCTAACGTTAAATTAAGAAAAATCAAAAAATTGCTAAACCACTAAACACCATTCCTCGTCCGAAATGATGTTAAACTACCACATGTCCACAACGACATAAAACTAGCCACGACCAGAAATGGTCGGTTTACCAAGGAACCCACTAGTATCACTTGAAACTTCTCTTGTTTACATATGGCCTGAAATGGCCTTAAACTAGTACACGGGGCCTAGAATGGCTTTAAACTAGAACATCAAGACTACAGTCCATCATGACTTTAAACTAATACACATATGCCCATGGCCTGGAATGGCCTTAAACTAGAGGATTTTCTTACATTCCTTTTCTCTCAATTCAAGTTTATAGTTCGAATTTATGCTTACCCTATTGCGTTGTTGTGTGATTAGCCATAGTTTTCCTTCATATTCCCCTTTTTACATGATTATGTTCCTACTTCTATTCCTACTTCATGCATTACACTTAAACAACAAAACGAACAACAACATTTTACATTGTTGCATCGTGTTTACATTTAAGCCCAAAAGATTTTCACTTTAAATCTACACTTATCAATGTTCAAACAAACTTAAAATTCAAAAAAAAAATGAATAACAGAAAACTCAATCAAAAAAATAGTATAAATGTATCAACATCAAATTACAACTTAGTGCAATGTCCTCACATGATACATAGATCACATACATAATCATGTTAATAACAAAAAAAAAAAATTATATTCATATACAACTAGACAATTACAATAGTTAACCGATTCCATCCATCAGTTCATATACAATCCAAAGCAAAACATTCTGTTTGTGACTCATGTAAAAACATGAGTGATGATAATACCAAAATTAAAACTAAGCATCAGGGTCGGGAGGGGTGTCCCCCTCAGACTCCTCGGTACCATGGGTCCCCACTCTGCTGGGGCCACCTTCTTGACCATCGTCATCACCTTGACCCTATGAAAAGGTAAAACAAAATGATTAACACAAAAAGAAAAGAGAAGAATTCCAAAAGTTATTTAATAAAAAAAATTCACAAGTTTAAACGACTTACTGAAGAAGACCCTCCTAGACCGAATTCCAATCGACGAAGGATTTCTTCTTCAGAGACACTTGCCCAGTCGGTCCCATCAAGGTCCAAATCAATGTTGGCCAAAGCCTTCCCTTTGTCCACTATGGATCAAGTGGGACGTTTCAGAGGAAAATCGCCCATAGAAACCTCCCCAGAAGCTATGGTGATTACCCTCTTGGGAAATTCCATCTCCACCACAGTATGCTTAGCAAACGCATCAAATGAAGAGCGTAGACCTAAACCCTCAACAAACACCTCCAGCTGATGCTTCTTTATAGATACCTCCTTTAACAATTTTTTATAATGATACTTATGAGTCTTTTCATCTTGACCCCATTTCCACACCTTAGAAGCGAAAGCCTTCCAATCCTAACATTTGAGGTTCAGTAAATCTATTTGTGCCTTACACTTTGCTAGCTCCTGAGTCATTGATACTTGGCAATTTAATAAATTTCAATATCTGTTATAAGTAATCTCAGAAGTTTGCCAAGAACGATCACTTGTTAACCTTGTCGAGGCGAACTCATAGCATGATTTGAGATCATCCTGTTCTGATGATAGCTTGAAAATCTCTTTTTCTCCTACCTGAATCTGCAACCATAGCCTCTCAATGGAGCACCTACAAGTCTAAAGAGACTTGGCATTCTGTACAACACATTCTACCACTTCATCATAGATCTGTTGGGGTACTTGCTCAATCTCTAGAGGCAGTCCAGGCAAACTATCAATACAAGTGGCCTCAGATGGATCTCATTTCAGTTTAGCCCCAGCTCATATGAGGAGAACATACATTAGACATTGGACAATAGCAATAGATGCAAAAAACTGAAGGATTCGAAACACTTAAGATATATGTACCTATTTCAGGATGAGCTTGCTGGATGTGATCAACTACCTCATCAATGATACCAATTATAAAATCCATTTTACTTGGCATTTCGATCCAAGTAAATGGTTCGTGCATAGGAGACGGGTTAACTTTAGTGGTCGTTTCTGTGGAAGCCTTCATCATAGGGGCTTCTAAACGAACATTAGGAACCATCCTAGTCTCAACATTTTCACCTAGTAGTAGTAAAAAAAAAAACATAAAATTAAAACTTTGAATAATGAGAAACAAAATTCAAAAGGAAAATAAACATAATATGATGAATATACTGAAATCTCTATCTTCCTCCCGATTCAGAGGATCGCCAAGGTCTAGCCTCCCTCTGAGGAAATCATCAAACATCTCATCGACTCCATCCTGATCATCGATGTTATCCTCTTCTATGGTATCTCTCTCCTGATCTTTCATTCCTCCCATCTTGTCTCTACCCGTTTCGTCCTCATCATTTAAGTTCGTTGAGACCTCTTCCTTCTTGATGATCGGTGCTAACCTCTCTCTTTTTACTTCAGAAGTCAACTCTAGTGACATTCATAGGTTCAACATTAGTTTTGTATAAACAACCGAAAAGTAAAAATAACGATGATGATAATAAAACAAGGACAAATCAGTGAATCAAGCTTACCCCTTACAGGCATCTTAAACCGTATACATTTCATCCTTGGTTCATCTGCAGTTAGAGCAACCTCTCTAGGATGTTCACGCTTCTAAATTTTTGATTTTGCTTTCCCGATTGTTTCCTTGATCACCTGATCGGCTCTCCTAGAAGTATAGGGCACACTATCTGGTTCCAACCCTACGCTATCACGCATATGAATTGAATGACCAGATGACCCCTCCGTTGTGATAGAAACTGATTCGTGAATCCCCTTGGGAGCATCTTGAGATTTGGCCACCTCAAATAAGTGGCGAATCCATGGGCAAGATAGTTGGTTGTAGTCCCTTAACACGTACTTGTTATCCACACGAACAACTAAAAATTCAGCCAGCTGACACAAGTAACCGGAAAAGAATGCAAAGGTGAAATGGGATTGCACCTCAATGTTTGAACGTAACCTCACTATCTTCCCATGGAAACCTGTAAGTAAAAACTTGGCCCAATTATAACGTACCCGAGTCTCCAGAATCGTGCGCATGATACGCACAGGTTCCACCCCAAAAGTCTTTACCTAAGACAGGGATTTGGGAAACACTCGTGCTCTAAACATGGATACAACTCATTAATTTCAGCTACTTTTGATTTTCCCTACATGGGGAATCCCTTAGCACATTTAAGAACACCTAACTAGTCCTCCAATTCACAGACAACATGGAGCTCTTTCTGCACTCTATTCAAAATCACTTTAGTCCCAGCTGCTGGTACACTAAAGAAGTCTGAGAAGAACCCCACGGACATATGGAAAACCACTTTGACACCCTTGATGCAAGTGCTATAGTAGGTGATAGATTCGTCGAAAGAATCAACGATTCCAATCATCTGCATAGGGCTCAGAGTAGTAAAAAAATCCATGAGGCCCACATCACTCAAATAACTGATGATATGTGGCGGTGCCTTAGTACGTAACCATCCTTGTGCATCACTGATTTCCCCGAATTTCATAGACAAAGTGCTCTCAGTCAGCCCGGTTGTGAGTGGCTCCACCAGGGAGGACGTCCACTGTACACACAAGATAACACCATGGAGTCAATATAACCAATGATGTAGCTGAACAAACAAACTAAGGCGTAAGAAAATACCGTGACTCATCGTCAGACGATGGATTCACGCCAGGGGCCAGATCAGAATCACGGTGGAAAACTAGCCCATTACGGGACCAATCCCCATGTAGCCACCCCCTAGCCTCACATTGTGCAAGTGCCCTTAAGTATCGTTTGTGAAAATGAACAATATCACCCTTAGTCTTGGCTAACACCGCACCATGGAGAGTGGGGCCTGCCATGAAAGCCTCTAAGGTGGTACGAGCCAAAGCGAGTCCATCATCATCTATGCACACTCCTTCTTTATCGAATTGAGGCCTGCAAAGAAACGATAGTTAAAACATAAACAAATGCTAGGCAATAAGGCAAAACAACAAATTGAACAACTTTAACTGCCTACCCGATACACAGTTCCAGGAGGGTTCTGGAATAAAGTATGCACGTGAGTAGCTAGGAATAAAGTGTTGTTGATGTGATGAAGGCCATCTAACAATGAGTCCCATACACACGACAAGGGACGGGTAGATCTGGGTCCTCCAGAGGGACCATCCTTAATTGTAAGCACTCCTTCATCGATGTCCTCCATAAAAGCTACTACCCCATTCGAAGATCCTGGTAACATGGTCTCAAGCACGCTCCATGCTAACTGTTCACTTAAGTGGGACCATATTACCACGCTGAAGCTCTCTAGCATGAAGGGAAGAAACTCGCTAACACCCATTTTGAACCATACCCCATTTTGATCAATGATCATATTAGGAGCAGGTTCGTTAGAATCAATGGGCCCAAACCACGCCAAAACCCTGACAAGCTCCACCACTAGGAGGAAAGGCTTGGAATTCCTGCAAGTGTTCAAAAATCATGGAAAATTAGCTATACAAGAAAATGAATAATAAAATAACATTTCACCCTAGTGGCCAACACTTGGAAAGAAACTACTGCTCTCTTCACACCCAACATGCAGACCCTGCACACTACAAACCCTAGTGTGTAGACCTTGCACGCTGCAACATGGATTCACAAACCCCGCACACCGAACATGTCCTTCAAGCTATGAAAACATTTATGCTTCAACAACCTTTACGCTAGAGAAACCATTATGCTACACAATGGGGCAAACCGATAGGAACAGTAGGCGAAAAACACAAATTTTGATGAAGGGTCAGAGCCTACCTACACATTAATCCAGACCATGATGGAATCCTGGGTCTAGGTAGACATTGGAGCATCACTTCACTCTCTTTAGTGAAGGTCAAGCTAGGCTCCTTCCTCCCCTAGCCTTCTACTTGCTTACCCTTGCCCATCGCTGCTTGCATGCTAAACCTTATGTTCATGCTGCATCTCACACGTTGGGGTTTTGACCCTGCACACTGTGTTCACGCTGCGTCTTGCATGCTAGGGTTTTGACCCCGCACGCTATGTTCACACTGTGTCTTGCATGCTAGGGTTTCGACCCTGTAGCATGCTAAATTCATGCTGAACCCTGAATCTCGTGGAACTCAAAACACTAATAAATCCTAAACAAATAAGCAAGAATCAGAACAACAAGACCCAATTAACATACCAGGAAATAATGAAAAAAACAAAACAAGGGTAAACCAGAGGAACTATCTCAGTAATGGACATCATAAAGAAAGAATATAATGAGCTAAGCTCACGCTAGGGCTTTAACCTTGCACACTGGGGTTTGAGCCCTTACCCTCACGTTCATGTTGCACGTCCACATTGCACATTCATGCTTAAGGTCTAACCAAATCCTTCCACCCGACTCGTTGCACCCTGATCTATATCACCTTGGTCGCCACCGCCGTACCATACCTACGCCTGGCCTTGCCTATGTTGCCTGATATTCAGCCTGGTATATGCTGCAAAATAGGTTCACGCTTGAGCTTTGGGGGTTCACGCTGGGATGTTAATGCTTGAACTTGGTCGTTGGCTACCCTGCAGTTCACGCTAACTCCTATTTATACACTCTGTGTTAAACACGTTGAGGGTGCCTTGAAATAATTTATTCAATGAATTTAAAAATTAACCAAAATACAAAGTATGTGTAAATATATATGAACAAATCAGAAGCAAATATAATGAACAAAACAAAAGCAAAGACAATGACATACTGGAATTAACACTACCCACATGCAATATTCTCTTGCAAAGCAACTCCTGTTGGCCACACTAAACATTTTGGCACAAACTCCTCTTCCATCAGTCTCACACTCAATAATCAATACAAATCATACAATCAACCCCACATCATAAACAAACCGTAATCGGCCTGGTAAGGCCTTAAACTGTCGTAATCGGCCCGGTAAGGCCTTAAACTGGCATAATCGGCCCGGTAAGGCCTTAAACTACCCCAATCAGCCTGGTAAGGCCTTAAACTACTACAATCGGCACAGTAAGGCCCTAAACTGCCATGCGTCCGGATACGACGATAAATTACCATTGCATACCTTAGTCCAATTTTGATGCATAAATGCATAAATTACTTACATTCGAAAATAACCAACCACCTGATTGACACTACTCACTGTTTATTGGCAGGAGCAAACATCATGGTTAGCAAGCAATTATTCTTACCACTGTCTATCAATGGATGGCACGGAACGATCACTTGAGAAAAGGACATGGAGTCTATTGATTTAGGCTCAAGAACAAATGACATTTTTGTGGCATCAACTCAACAAATGCTAGATTGTTTTGAAATGATGACCAAGACTCTGGACCTAGAAACTGATAGCATCACTGAAGACCCCTTGGCTGAAGTCCCCATTATTGTGCCAGATGGCGAAGTTAAAATCCTGAAACTAAGTACATTGGTAAGCCCGCAACTAGCCAATGACATGGCACAAGTGCTTAAAGACAACATAAAAGCATTCACTTGGTCTTACACTGACATGCTTGGGTTAGACCCTTGAATAGTCCAGCACAACATTATACTCAATCCAAGATTAAGAGCAGTGAAACAAAAAGCACGTAAGGTTAAGCCTGAGGTAGCATTGGTAGTCCGTAATGAAATCACCAAACTTTATCAAGCTAGTTTCATTCGGGCTGTTAACTATGCTAATCGGGTATCCAACATGGTCATTGTCCCAGAGAAGAATGAAAGCATTCACCTATTCATTGACTTCTGGGACCTCAACGTTGCAACCATAAAAGATGATTTTTCCCTACCTAGCATTGATTAACTGGTTGACTCGACCGATGTTCATGCCTTGTTATCTTTTATGGATGGCTTTTCAAGATATAACCAGATTCAGATTAACCCTGAACATCAACTTACGACAACCTTGATGACACCATGGGGTACCTTTTGCTACACGATGATGCCATTTGGTCTCAAGAATGCTGGTGCTACATACCAAAGAGCGATGACATTTATCTTTAGTGATTATATCTTTAACTCACTCAATGACTATGTGGATGATATCATGGTTAAATCAAAGACATCAGAACAACATGTACAAGATATTGACTTGGTACTAAAGCGTTGTTTAAAATATGAGCTGAGACTTAACCCAAAGAAATGTGTCTTTGGGGTCAAAATAGGCAAAATGCTTGGATTCATAGCCTCAGAAGCAAGGATACGAGTAGACCCCGCTAAAGTTAAGGCCATAACAAACTTGAAACCACCAAGCAACCTTACCGAGCTCTGAGGTCTACAAGGTAGATTACAANAGCAACCTTACCGAGCTCTGAGGTCTACAAGGTAGATTACAGTTCAGCAGGCATTTTATAGAAAAACTGACGAACAAGTTGAAAACTATGAACCACTTGCTACGCAAGAACCTCCATTTTGAATGGACTTCACAATGCCAAGAAGCATTTGACAACATTAAGACAACATTGGCTCAGCTACCAACATTCTATCCACCTCAAAATAATAGATCATTCTATATCTACCTTGCAGCATCAGACTTGTCAATCGTGTCCATGCTTTGCCAGAAACAAGATGATGGAACCGAAGTTCCTATCTATTACTTAATTCATGCATTAGTAGCCCATGAGAAGAAGTATAATGAGGTGGAGAAGTCATGTTTAGCTCTTACCTTTTCCTTAAAGAAATGGCGACATTACCTCTTCTATAACCAAGTCAATATAATTTGCAAGGATAATGTGCTCAGAGCTATCACAGGAAACATTTACAAGTCGAGTAGAATAGCTCGTTGGAAAGCCATGATAGCTGAGTTTGACCTACACTACATAGCACAATCATCAGTTAAGGGTCAAGCCATAGCAAATAAAATGACTGCATCACCAACGCACGATCAGGCAACGATAGAGCCAGAGTTCCCTGATGAAAATGTGAGTGCAATAGAGATAGTACCCGATGACTACGATGTCATTTTGAACTTTGATGGAGCATCCACCTCTTGAGGGGGAAGTGCTGCCATCGTCATCACCTATCCCTATGGGGAGATTTGACCCTTTTCTTATCGTTTCTACTTTCACTATACCAACAACATAGCAGAGTACAAAGGTCTCCTTAGAGGTCTCATAGCAGCACTAGCTTTAGACATCACACGAATGGTAGTTAGAGGTGACTCACAATTAGTTCTAAATTAATTCATAGATGTTTATGCATGCAAAGTGCAACACTTACAACCATATTGTGATTTGACTAAGCACTTACTAAAGCGATTCAAAAATATAGATGTGCAACATGTTTCTAGAAATGATAACACCATTGCAGATGCACTTGCCACATTAGCTCTGAATATATCACCAAACATGTTCCACACGTTGCCTAGTTCTATAATTAGTTGTACTAAACCCATAACTGATACTCCCGATGAATTACTGATTGTATTCGTTAGTACAATGCAAGCTGTATAATGGTACAATGACATAAAGGAGTACCTTTTACACGGTGAACCACCTCAACATCTCACGAATGCATAAAAGGACACAGTATGAAAATGTTCTCGATAGTATGCATTGGTAGGTGACACGTTGTGTTGTCAATCCTACGAAGGCATCTTGTTAACATGCGTTAGTAGCATTGATGGTCAAAGCATTGTCGAGCAAGTACACGATGGACTATGCGGAGGGCACATAGTGCCCAAAGCAATGGCAACAAGAATAAGATGTTTGGGATATTATTGGCCACACATGGACTATGATTGTTTCTCCAAGGTCAAAACGTGTAGTATCTATAAAAAACATAGCAATTTAATACATATTCCACTAAATGAGCTGCATACAACGCAAATCACCTGGCCTTTCCAGAAGTGGGGGTTGGACATTATTGGACTGATAACTCCCCCATCTTCTGCAGGACATAGCTTTATCATAACTATGATAGAATACTTCACAAAATGGGTAGAAGCTATTCCCCTTAGGAAGACCACATCCAAACACATATGAAACTTCATTCTAGAAAAAATCATGACCCGTTTTGGCATTCCGATGACCATCATCACTGATAACGAGCCACAGTTCAGCAGTGCTGAAACTAGGACTTTCAGTGAGAGCCTAGGGATCAAACATTCATTTTCATCCCCTTACTACCCTTAGAGAAATGGACAAGCCAAAGCTACAAATAAGATCATCATCACAGTGCTCAAAAAGATGCTTACTCAGAGTAAGAAAAGATGGCACGAACAGTTAGTATACACACTATGGGCTTATCGCACTACACATCAGAGTTCCACAGGTAAAATGCCATATAGTCTTTTCTATGGTTTAGAAGCTATTTTACCTTTGGAGTTTCAGGTACTATCTTTAAGGATCACACTCTTCGGACTCCTCGATGAGGGTGAAAAAAATGCCTTGCCCATTGTCGACTTGGACTCGGTGGAGGAGGAACGCACACATGCACTTGATCAGATCAAGTGGTATCAGAAACAACAACGAAGATGCCATCAACATGACATTCAAAAGTGCCCAATCAAAGAAGGCGACCTCATACTTAAGATGGTCCATGAACATGCGGACAAGTTGGCAACCAACTGGGAAGAACCCTACTTGGTCACCAAAGCATACGACAACGTAGCATTTAAACTAGCCGATATGAATGGTAATGAGCTTGCTCATCCAACGAACCACCGGTACCTCAAACTATTTCATGTCTAAACCTCTCAAGTATGCAAACGTCCTAGAATCATGATGGTAAACTAATACCACAGATACGTCTTGGTGTTATGATGATAAAATGGCACCATAGTTCATCCGCAATGACAATAAACTAGCAGCCATCCAATATGACTTTAAAATACCATAGCTTCATTTGCTAGAGTCCGCTAAGACTATAAACTGGTTTGCCTCTTCATAGTCCACTAAGACTATAAACTAGCAACTTCATCTCTTGCCTCTCGGTCTGCGAGCCACTGCCTCGCTCATCATCGGTCGAACCTGACAACATGGCTGTCATGCATATTCAATGCTTGAAATCTCAGCTAGTAACTTTTTTTTCATCAGTTTCTATCCAAGTCCAAGCTTTCTCACTCACTTGTGATTTTCTTGTCTTCTGGGAGTTGTGTTTGCAGGATGACACTCAGAGGTGTTCGTACGAGAATGCACTTCATCACAGTGGCAAGGTACCATATTGTTCCTAAAGCATGCAACCACATTAATCAATCTATTCAAATGTACTGCCCCAGTCCCCAAGACATTCCCTAGTTCTCTAAAACTCCTACTTCCCCCTTCTATTCGGTTACAGTTTCCTGATATGTATTCCAAAACCTTGAGTACACTATTGCACGCTCTGACACCCTCAAGCAGTTGCGGCACACAACATGACACTTGAGCATGAGTACAAGGCCAAAACAAAGCTCTATCCAAAAATAATAAAAAATATATATATACAAAAAAAATAGAAATAACAAAAAAAACAAAAAAAAGAGCAAAGAGCAAAGAGCAAAAAAGCCAAAAGGAAACACAAGACCCTTGGCACTTTCCATACAAGCCCTAGGCGGGAAGGCAGTTGTCTTGGAAGCAAGTACTCATGTCTCAAGCTCTCAAGTAACTTCTCATTATGTGGCTTTGGTTCTCCACCAACAGGTTCCCTTTAACACTATACAGAGGACCTATTCCTCCAAAGAATGCAACAAATCATCACGTGGCTTTGGTTGTGCCAACAAGTCCTCTTAAACACTAAACAAGAGTCTTGTTCCACCAAAGGATGTACACCTCATGTCTTGGTCCCAAGTCTACTAGACAATAGCTATTGACAAGGATCAACATGATCCATGCACACACCAAAGTATCCCCTTCACCATGCACAATCCCTTGATCAGTTTATGATCTCCACAATTTTCGTCCCCCTATCTAGCTATAAATTTCGTTTCCTCAATTCCATGTACTACTGAACACGGTATGATGACATTTGGCCAAGTGCTAAAGGAAAATATTTCTACCAAGTTGCTTGTGGTATTTTGTACTTATTTGTTGATGCTTCTCGGGTTGATTCCTCCAAGCGTCAACAAAGAGGGGCCAATGAAACACCACAAAATTCTAGGCTTAGTATTTCTCCAACAAGAATTGAGCTAAAATCATGATGCTCCCCACCATGACTAAAGCTTGATGGCCTTACGGGTAGCTTCAAATGGAGTTGAACTAAGCAAGAAATGGTTCCCTATGACCCACAGAAGACTACGTCGACATCCGGCATCAAACCTGGCAAATTTTGAGCTCAAAATACTTAGTTTTCACTGAGTATGTAGCGTGCACACACGTGTGACTTCAAATACTACCCAAAACATGCCCTTCAGAGCAAAATTTTCACAGGGCATCGACTCTCAGAGACAGGGCAATTGTTAGGTATCATTATGAACTCAAGAAAATCTAGTTTTGACCTTGAAATCATGCACTTTGGAGTACACACACTGAGCATGTTCCTCTTGCATGGCTAGCGTGTACGCCCAGCGTGTACACCCGACGTGCACCATACAACGTGCAGCATAGTTTACATCAGTGGAAATCTTATAGAATCATGTCAGATCAAGTCCAACTGAGCTAAATATCCACAGGCAGCATTCTCATAACATTCGAGCTTAAAACCGAGGGCTGAATTGGATACCTTCTATTGTAACAGTACTTTGTAAAAATAAATTCTTTTATTCTAGTCAAGTCTATACGCTGAGTTCACATGCCCAGCGTGTACACACTGGCATGCAGCAGCACAAGTTGGCATGCAACATGCTACATAGTTGTAATATTCTTTGCACCTGGGCAACATAGCCACCTATCATCCGACCCAAAATTCTCTCACCTACGGCCACTCATACTCTACCAGATCCAAATCTAGTGCTCAAAACCCTCATAAAAATCCCAATTTTTCACTAGATCGGGGTTCACAATTTTGACAAACATACAAAAAAAATGGGAATCTAAGACACTTAGAAAAATCTAAACACCAACCCTGCACGTTGGACTTCAACCCTGCATGCTAACCATACAGCCTTCACGCTATGCCTGCAGTCCAAACTAGCATACCATCATCCATCCGCATCCACTGGGGCTCTTTGTCTGCCTTGTGTCAGTCCCACAACTACATTCAGACTAGTGCACTGTAATCCTCATTTTTGCAATAAAATTACTTCATTTTCAATTAAGATTTGTTATAGTTTGCATTCATTCTTGCCTATCTCCTTGTTTATATTTCTGCACATTTATGTTCTGGTTTACACTTATTACGCTGTTTACATATAACCCAGCGTATTGCACATTGGCATACATTTGGGGAAATCCTTGTCTGATCCATGTGCAGACCACCCAAGGTACTCTACCTTCGTCAATTCTAGCTCATCCTCAAGTGAAGGTAGGGTCTTCTATATTTCTTTCGGGGATCTATCAGTGTTTGTTTCATTCCAACCTTGCACTGATGATTTCGAACGGTACAATATCAATCTATACAAAAGATCTACAATAGCATTTTCTATCCCATTTTTATCAATTATTGTGATGTTGAGTTTTTGTAAAATTATCAACCATTGAATGATTTTGAGGCTCACCATTGGTTTGTTCATGACTTCTAATAGATTTTTTAAAATTTTTTTTTTCTAATCTTAGCATTGATAATTACTAGTTTTGCATTCATAAGGAAGACATATTTAAGTGACTTTAGTAATTTTCTTAATTCAATTGATTTGGGAATAGGTTGTTTTGGAATTTTCATCACCCCCCAATTGGTATCTTCTTCTCGTACATGTTCTACTTAGAAGAGCTATTGCTCTACTTGCTTCATCTAATTCAAGTTTAGCACATATGAGATGGTAAGTTCTTCTTATGATTTCATGAAAATTAATGAATTGTAACTTTCCTCTATCATCAACCTCTAGGTATCTTCCTGTTTAGTGGCTACTGGGTACAAGCACTTTTGCACACACACCTTTCTTTTTACATGAATATCATGATATAATGTTTCTTGTAATTGCATCTTGTATCATTGTACTTAATGCATGGAATGTTTTACTTCTCAATTACCCAATATTCATTTTCGTAGAGATTTCCAAGAAAAGATCCTTAATTTCAAGCTTAACATCAATTGTGCTTAGCCAAGTCTTTATCATAATGATGGAACACTCTCTTTATAATTATTCACATAGATCACCAATAAATCCACTAGGTAGGATCACCTCCTAATGTTGATTAGAATGTCCTCTTTCTATTCTAAGAATATAGTGATGGGCTAATCTGCAACCTCTAATATAATGTTGCATTTCTTATGTGTTAGTACTTTTTAAACCTTGTACATTTCTTAACAGATTAGGTTCACCCTAAAATGTAAGTTCAATAGAGCTTTGCATGGTGGATTCCCTACAATTTGTATGTAAATTATGGGACTTCTAGGAATTGCTCTTTTCCTAGGAAGGCTAATTGCTTTGATCTAATATGTAATAGCATGGGTTACCATGATCATTTTTACATTCAAATTTTTATTTAAAGATGACATGTTTGAGGGATTAGAGGATGTTGGATTTGAAGTGAGATCCACAACTAGTAATGCTTTCACTGGTTTAGATGGTCTAATAGGTTTAAAAAATGTTGTTTCTAAGGTTTGTTCTTGGAGCCTCTTGAATTATTGTCCACATGCATGTTCACAAATTTTGTAGCATTCTTTTGGTGTGATTATGGTGGTATCTCATCTTGCATATATGGAGGTAGTGTTGGAGAAAGAGGAGTATGTGATTATTGGAGATGCATGGGAGTGGATAAGAAGGATAGAAATGTGGTTTAGTATTAGGAGTGGAATATCTATGGTAATTTGATGGATATTAGTAGTAGGAGGAATGAGTTTGAGTAGCTACACCACAAGGAGAGGAATGTTATTGGACATATTATCCATATGGATTTGGCTACCTATAAGGATATTATTACCTTAGTTGTGACATTTCTATGGCTGTGGGTTTTTTCACTACTAGTAATACTATTCTTGGATTTAAGGAGGAAATCTACTTGGATACTATTATTAATCATAGGATTGTCTATAATTCTCTTGTAGATAAGAAAATCTCTTGGGTATTTACTTTTAATGAGCTTTACATTTAAGGCATTAGCCCCAAACTCTTAGATAAGTGACATGACTTGTGATACCTCTACCTTAGACACCTCTTATTCATTGGTATGTTTGTAATTTGAACTCTTGATTTCTTATTTCTAGCCTATTTCTTATGCTTCATTAGTCTTTTTCTTTTGTTGGTTGTGGTTTGAGATATGTGCCTTATTATCTCCTTTTTAATTGCATTTTCTTTTATTAGACTATAATCTTTATCTTTATTTTTTTCTTTTTATTTTATTTTTATCATTTTCTAGGTTTTTAATATTTTTATTGTTTTATTAATTTTAAATTTTTGACATTTTGAATTTTTTTTTAATTTAGCATATGCGCACTAACCTCTTTTATTAGAGTTTTGAGTTAGTGGGTATTAGGCACTAGAAGGGTCCATGGTACATGGGGTAATACTTTGGTTGTGGTATGTTTTATTTTGGTTATTTTGTATTTTTATAACTTAATATTTATTTTTCTCTTTTAGTTTTTAATTCATTTTGGCTTATGTTTTTAAAGGATATTGTCTTAACACCTTTGTTAGTTATGTTTTTTAATTTAGACTTGGTTATTAATTTGGGCTTAGACATAGCTATTAGCTTAAGCTTAAACATAGCTAATAGCTTATCATTAGGAGGTATCCATTAGGCCACCTTTGGGTACTAGCCCATGTTAGAATGCTATTTTAAAATATTTTTTAGAATTAGAATATCTATTTTTCTGTAGGTTTTGCTTAGATTACTCTTTTAGACAACCATGCCATACCCTTACAAGAATAAAAACCTAGTAACCATTCCATGAGAAATCATCCAATTGCATAGTTGACATATAGGAGATAGAACTAGAGTAAGAGATCCTACCAAATTGAGAAAAAACTAGATTTAGATCTACACTATTAACCAAGACCCTCATAAAAGCTTAGCTACAGATCTCATTTCAATTATTATTGACCTATTGTTCTTCCTAGGATTTGAAGCCTATTTGGATGATTTGATACTTTGCTCCATTTTTATGGGTTCTTGGTACTTCTACTTTATGTGCATATGTTTTGGCTAATCTTTGTTAGTTTGCATCTATTTGATGAAATGCCTTTTTTTGGATCTAATTATTTTATTAATATTTTCTAATTTTTGATATATTTTTGAGATTATTATCATACATGGGATGTTAGTTAATGTTTTGACTTCATTTTAACATTTTTTAACCATGTTTTACTTGTGAAATGTTTCATCTATAAAACTAAAGTTTAGAGTTTTAATTTGCATTTTTGACCATACCCCAAATGATGTGAGATAGTAATAGCTTAGAAGATAAAGTTATTCAACTTGCTAGTGCGAACCTTGAGGACACATCATCCATCCATCCATCCATGATGTGAGATAGTAATAGCTTAGAAGATAAAGTTAACATGAATTTTTAATGCATATTTTGGTTCATCTTGAGAAATCTTGAAGATAAAGGGGCCCTTACCTTCTAGGTAATGAAAATAAATGAAAATGGTAAAAAATGTAGCATCTAGGACTTGATAGAATACTTGAAAGTCTAAAAATAGTAATTGATTATATTTGTAGCATCTTAGTAACTTAGAATGACATTTAGAAGTTTCTATTTTTGTTTTGGCATTTCTTTTTACATTTTTTAGTTAGTCTTAGAAACTACATTTCCAGTCCTAGCATTTTTCACATTTTAGAATCTTTGTTTAGATAACTCCATCCTTGGTCTTAAATCTCTCTTTAGCTTTGTTAAGTGTTTTTGACACGTCTCCCCACCACATAGGGAATTCTATTGTTATTTTGCATATTATGTTTGATATTTAACCATTTGGCTTTACATTGGATTTTTGGTTAGCAATGCTAAAAATCTTTGCAGTGACTACATGATTAGTCTAGTTGGTAGTGAGTTGAACACTTATGCAATCAGTCTAGTCAGTAAGTGTCATTTAATTTTCTTTCTTTTGGGTTTAGTATGGAGTGACAAAACCTATTTTTAGTTATTTCCTATTGGTATTTAAATTGGTTATTATTGTTTATTAGACATGCACCTATCTATGTTTGTATTTTTGGATGCTAACTTTTATTTGCAACTATCCCTTGTGCATAACTATTTGATTCCTCTAACTAAAACCCCTAAGGGAGTATTTTGTAGCTTGTTTATCCTACTTAGTCTTGGGACTGATTCCCATTGTGTTTTTGTGCCATCTAGGTAATTTAGTTAGTTGTGATAAGGAGAAGTTAAATGGAAAAGCTAATGAACATATTTCATTTTAGAACATTTGTTAGCTTAGTCATGAAGCTTCTAATTATTAGTTATTACTCTTCTATGCTATAATGTTTAGCTACAATCTCTATATTATCTAACTTTGTGAGGATTGATACTTGTATTTTACCTATCTTTGGTATAGGCCTAACTTGGTTGTGAACTTTATTTATGCAACATTGATTAGTTTTTGGCTTTTGATATTCAATAGTTTTTGCTAATGTTATAAACCAATGCCTATTGATGCATTTACCATATTTTCTAAATTTTATATACTTTTTATATTTTATATTTTACTATTTATTAGTACTCGTAATGTCATTTTTTAGATTGGGTAATAGGGCTTTATATTTTCTTATTAGTGAATAGGTTAGCTTTTGTACATATGAGGGTATTGTCACTATTTTATAATGTTTATCCCTTTGTCCTTGTCTTTTTTCTTAGCCCTCTACATCTATTTTATGGATGCCTACTACTTTGCTTGCTATATTTTTCATGAAATCCAACATTTTTATTAAGAAATGATTTCTATTTTTCCTGTATATTTTATTTATTTCTTAATTAATAGATTTCTAGGTTATGCCTAGTTAGTAGGATGTTACAAGACTAGGAAAGAACCTTTTAAAGGTTCATATTAGCATATGTAACATTCATCATCATCTATATCTAAGTCTACAACCTTCTCCATAGTAGAAACTGTCTTTTTTCCAATATATATCTTTCCCTATTTTTTTCTTCTTATTATTCTTATTTCATGAAAGTGCTTTATTTATTTTTTTCCTTTATCATTTTAGTGAAATTATAAATTTTTTATCCACTAAATCTCACATTTTCCACCTTTGTCACAATGTATAAGATAGATTTTTATATTGAGAAAGTCTTTTATTAAATCATCTTCTCCATAGGGTCTTCATTCTCTAGTGCATCAAAAAAATTACATCCCTTTTGCAAAGAGAAGAATTTATTTTATAATATTTTGCATTTTTTTTATTTTTAGCTACTTCATTAGTAAGCCTTTAAATTTGATGAACCCTAATTTTTGAAAGTTTCCCTTGGGCATAAACTCCAAGAATTTACCTTATTCTGTTGCTTATTCTATCTCTAATATGTATCAATTCTTCCCTTTTAGAGTATCACAATGAATAATACCTACCCAATACTACATCAAGGGACTTATGGTTGTCTTGTTTTTATTCTTAAATTTTTTGTCTGAAGTTGAACACCTTGGTGTATTTTTGATATTTATTGTTAAAAAACTTTAGCATCATACTCAAATTTCTAATAGATGTTGGTTCCAAGGATTAATACCATCTCTTAACTTCTTTTAAGAGTATCCTTGGAAATAGTTTGAGATTTTTTGAATCATTCTCTATATTCTTCAAGACAAATGCATCATGGAAGGGTTGTAAATGATGTTGTGGGTTCACATTGTAGTCTCCTTCAAATTTAGGAATGTTATTCATATCAAGCTCTTTGATGTAGCTATTCCTTTAATGCCTTATGAAAATATAAATAACCTCTCTTATATTGATCTTGCTCCTTCTTGTGAAAATAGTTTTACCATCATATCTCTATCATGATCCTAATTTCTTATGTGTTGCTTTATGTGTCTACTACCATGTCTATGTTCTTGATCTCTACTTTCATCCTTATCTTGATTATTATCTTTGCCTCCATTCTTGTTATGTTGTCTATTTTGATTCCTATAGCCATCTCTAGTACATTGTATAGCATGGCTATTTCAATTCTTCATCATCTTGACAATGAGGATGATAAAGATGAGGAATAAGTAGGAGAGTCATGCTAGCTTTCTCTACTTACATGATCAGTTCAATTTTATTTTTATGACCTATTATAATGCCTAATCCTAGAGGTCATTTTGGGATTGGATCCTATTCTCCCTATTTCTTGGTTACTTACAAAGGCTAAGTATAACCATGGGTTACTTGTATCTTTTACATTGAAGAAGGGAGGATTTTAATAGTTTTATCTTTATGAATAATAATTAATTTTCATATTTTCATATTATACAATTAAAGGGATGGTAGATCCTTTCCCCTTATCCATTTCATGGTGAGCCTCTAGGAAGTGGTCCTTTTAGAGTTAGGCTTTAGTGGGTTGTTATGGCCTAGATATTTCATCAAGTACTTTTTAGTCAATTAAAGATAATTTTAGTCAACATTTTATCAATGCTTTCATGAGAATTCATGGAGATGAATGATTAGATGGCAACACAATGTTACCATCCAAGTCTTTTCATCTCATTTTTTCATCTTAGTGAAGGATGATGGAAAAATCCAAATAGTAACAATTTAGACGCTAGTAGATTACTTTGACTTGATAGGACACATTATCATTATTTTTTGTTGTTCTATCTTTTCCCCTTTTTGAATTGTTAATACATGAAGAATTCAATATGCAAGAAGAAGACATTTTGATATTAATGCATGTGATTGAATAAAATAATAATAATATTTTCTAAGAAATAAATGATTAATGTTCTAACAGTGATTGTTAATGATTTATACTAATCTTGAACACTAGCACTAGTCCTCAATGATGATACTAATAATGATGAGTGACATAGATCCTATGAGCCTAGCAATGAAACCAACAAGAAGTAGTAACCTAATCGTAATATGTAAACTAGACGAAAGTTACATCTAAATAGCTAAACATGATCACAAGTTGATGTCTTTCCAACCATACTTGTCTTGGCCTTTAGTTTGCATGGTTAAGTGTATTTTAGGCATATTACCTTTGATGTTTAAAGATCATGATAAAATAATATTAAAATATAAGAATTTATCTAATTAATATAATGAACAAGAAAGAAAATCCTAATCTAGGATATGTGATAAGAATCCATTTTCAATTTTCTATACATATCCTAAATTTATGCTATCATTACTTGGTTACCAAGTGTTCACTAATGGGTATACTAAGTGACAACATTGCTAGTATTACCAAATGATAACATGTTTATCCTGAAAATTAGTCATAATCATTCTACATAATTAAGATGCATTGTGGAAGTAAAATATTAACTAAATGTATGAGAATAATTAATAATCGAAGTAAATTACTAATAAGAAAATATTAAACTAAGTTAGAGTGCTAAAATTATACAAAGTATCATCATGAATTATGCCCAAGTATAATGCACTTAAGAAAGAACCCCATATAATCACTTCATATCATGTAGTAAGCACTTACTGAATAATATAGATACTAACTTCTATGGAAATAAATTGATAGAGCTCTACTAAAATTAATAAAATTGGAAATAAATTGATAGAGCTCATAAATGCCATAGGTACACTCATATTTATAGGCATTTATTAGCATTATATCAATGCTAATGTGTCAATGAATTTTTGGCTCTGTTGATGTTGATGAATGAACATAGATATATTGATGTAGTTAAAAAAAGGGCTATTCATTAATATGTATCTGGTTTAGCTTTGTACTTCTTTGGACTACCTTTTAATATCAGCTTTTTAATTTCCTCTTATATCAATGATAAATGCACATTCTTCTTTAGTCATATTATACATGATAACCTTATTTATATGCACATTTACAGTTAAATTTAAACCATGACCAAATGTCTCTAGAATTTTGATTTAAGTTTTGGTTATCATTCTTTAACAATTTTTCCACTTTTTGGATTGAATCTTCTTTATAAATAGGGCACATCCAATATGTAAATATATTTGAGATCTCTACAATGAAAGTAGAATTAATGACATAAGAAATTTTATAGTTTGTAAAAATCCTTTTGGAAGTTCATCCATTCTATCATCAAACTTTAACAACATTCATTGAACTTTTAAAAGTGTCTTTTAGCTTTTTGTTTCAAACATAAGATTATTAAAATATCTAGTACCTTATTTTCATAGTTGATGCTTTAACTCATCTCTTACAATGTAAATCATCTTTACTAGTGAAGGATTGTTTGCTATCTTCTTTTGCTTATAATTAAGCAAAAAGAAATCTCAAAACTTCTTTCAATATGATTATATTATTACACCATAAATTACTAATTACATCATTATTATAATATCATAATCTACTCAATAGGATATGTTAAGTATTAATGGAAATCATCAATATCATCATCATAATTCTATCTTTTTTCTAATGATGACATTGGTTCTCTTTCATCATTTGTCTCTTTCAAAAGATTATCTTCAATCATTTTTTCTCATGTATTTTTTTGTCTTTCTTTCAATGACTTTTCCAAAATAATGATGTAACAACCCTTTTTAATAGACTTATTATTTAATCTTCTTTGCACATGCCCAAAGCATTTAAGATGTTATTCTTGTAGCTTATTTGAAATTGAAGCAGCTTCTTATGACATTCAACTCCTTTATTAGGTAATTTATCTCTTCTTATAACATTTAACAGCTATTTAAACATTTTCATTTATGTCAAAATCATTTGTAATTCATGCATCTTTGCTATAGTTCAACATTTAGCATAATATAAGAGTAGACTTGATTATTATCCTACAAAATTTTCCCTTTGTTTTTAAAGCATCCATGAAAATGATATTTATTACAACTTAAAATTTGCTTAAGTTTCATTATTTATTTAAAGTTGTTAGATGTATTTTAATAAATTATTTTAAATTTTATTAATTATAAATAATAGGATTATATTATTTATTATTTAATAAATACAATTGTAAGTTAGAGTATATTGTTAAAGTTTGGTGTTATTTCCTTCTTAGTACTATTGATGCTCAATTATAGGTCTTTTACATAATGCTTGACTATTGAAATTATATTAAACTTGCAAGTTTTTCTTTTGTAACATATTATGCTTTTATAAATATTTTATTATGCATTCATTATTATGTGTCATTCACACATGATTCCATAACACTTTGTTCATGGAGCATTTACAATTCTATTCCTACCTAGGCCATACCCCTTTAAATTTTTATCATTCAACTAGAATGTTGAGCTAGTTTTTAATAAAAAATAAATATATCTTAAAATATTTTTATTATTGAACTATCTTAGAATGATGTCCTACATAGAATATGACCTTATCAATGTGTCCATAATAGTTGAAAATGCTAGATCAAATCTTTGATTCATCAAAATTAGAGCTACAACAATTATTTTAATCAAATTTTTTTTAAAAAAAAACCCTAAAAAGAAAGTGTTGGTACATTTCTGGACATTTCATGGAGTAGACTTTATAAGGTTGTAGCACTGCAAGTAAATTATTACTAAAAAGAAAGAGAGCTTAATATTGAAAGGAGATTTTATGCTAAAAGAAGAGAGGGTTCCTAAGCTAAATAGCTATGGAAGTATTAAAGCTTGAATAATGGTTTATGTTCCTTCATGCATTTCTACATGCTTGTGCAATAAGCTCGAAAATATTTTTGGAATAATAGCTTTTGTGGATTATAAAATCTAGTTGAATGAACAAGTTTAACTTATTACTTTAAAATAAAAGTTTTAATTTCAATTCCTTTTTGGCTTTATCACATAATCTATTATTCAATTAAAGCGCTAAAATTGCAAAAAAAAAAAAATGACATGAGCTATGCTAAGGCTACTAGAAGTAGAAACTATTTTAGCTATGGAAAACCTTGTGAGAAACAAGTTTCATTGCACTCAACTTTAAGCCTAACACTCCCATTAGCTATAGTTTATTTCACTATTGGTCCCACCATTAGCTCCTTACAATAAGGATCTAAGATTATGAAGGTAGAGAAGACTTAGCAAAGATATTCAAGCTCTAAAAAATAAAAGAAAGGAAGCTTTATAAGCCATTATCAATGTATCCATTCTATTAGGAGTGTTATAACAATAATGGTGTAAGGAATGAAGTTACTTGCAGCTCTATCATCAACATGCACCTACTGTATTCTAAATTATCCTATGCATATGGTTATGAATAAAGGGATTGTGGTCACTACATCATTTTGGGGATTTACCTTAATTTTGCTATTGCAAAATGTTAAGGGTGTTGACTGCTCCTCTCCTAGTGAGGGATAAATCATCACTACATGAATGGATTTCTCATTATGGGGATGTTCTCACTAACAAGAGTGGAAGTAAACATTTTGACTAGCACCTCATGATGTGTGGAAAAAGTCATGATTAGGTCATATAAGCTTAAATTTATTTTTCCCTACTTAAGGGATTGCCTAGCTTGGTCCATTGCACTAAGGAATTTTTTATCATTGGTCATGGGCTTATCGCTTAGTTATGCTTTACTTCCTCCATGCATTCCAAAATGTGAACTTTGGCATTAGGCTATGGATATTGTGGCTTTTCCTTGTTATTTTGGTTGTGGGCTTTAGTATCCTCCTATGGCTTGTTTGTTGAAGGGGTTGGGGTAGAGGAGGTCATGGGTATAGTTGAAATGGGAGTGGGCTTTGGTGAACCCACTTCCTTTTGTGCCTCCATCTACTTGTCTCCCTTGTTGTCAAGCTTTTTCTTATGATTCTTCCTTTGTTTGGTTGAAGTTTTTTGGTTGTTAGCCATTGGCTATTAGGAAGATGCAGTAGCATTAGCTACAACAAGGGGCCATTGTGTAGTTGTTTGGGCTATGACTTCTTTGGTTGTATTGGGTTGGAGGACCTTGATGACAAATGTTCCCTTAGAGACACTTGTCATGGTACTCTTATGACAAAAGAAGTTCTTAAGCTGTGGGAAGCTAAAGAAGCCCTTTCATCATAGAGGGGTACTTGAATCATGAATGGTTATTTTGGAGGTCTCCAATAATTATCAATGTTGCATGCTGAAATAACATAAGGGCTATCAATAACATTTAATGAATCTTTGTAAACTTGCATTGACTAGTTTTAGGGCTAAACTTGGTTGAAAGTATCTAAGACTAGAATCCTTTGTAGGTCATCCTTTAGGGCAAGGTAGAATTTTGTGTCATGACCAAGTAGTTGATGATAATGGAAAAAGTGGTATAACTTGAAGTATTTATGTATTTTTAAGTCATCTTTCATTGCCCAAGAGGGGTCTTTGGCTATTTCGCATAGATTCTCATGTTTCCTTTAAGTGTCTTCAATCATTTGTTTATGTTGCATGCACCCATTTTTTAATAGTTAGTCTAGAAACCTAGATGGTTTTAATGGTAGCTTAGTGTATTTAGACCTATCCTTCCTTTCAAAGTTAGGTTCAATTGTTGTCAATATAGGGGCCCCAAAGGTTGATGGTTGTCCATTATAGCCATTAGTAGGGAACTTAGGTGGATTGGTCTTTGGCCCTTGGTTTCTAGTCTTTGTTTCTTTTGTTACAGTTGCTATGGTTGTGTTGCTTTGTTTACTCTTTCTTTTGTCTATTCGAGTGTGTTGGTTTTTATATGCTATATAGGCTAGATCATGACTGGCCTCCATAGCATCCTCTATAGTTTTAGTTTAAGAGAATTCCTAGCTGAGGGATCATGGCTCAATGTGGTAGAGTTTATACTTGATGAAGTAATTAACTACTCCCTTAAATATGGCTAATAAGAGGGCTTTAGCTATAGGCTCTAGTATTTCATTAAATAGTCCATTTCACCACTGAATCAATTTCTACATAGGTTCTAGGAATCCCTACTCAACCTTCATGAGTTGGTCAAGTATTGTATTAGGCTTCAAGTTATACTTGAGGAAATTGACAAACTATGGTACTAAGTCCTCTAAAAAGGATATGGACCCTCTAGGTAATCCATGGCACCAATCAAGTTTTTTCCCAGTCAAAGACATATGGAAAATCCTCATGATGGTGTGAGGCCATGGTTGCAAGAGTAAACATTCAAATTGAAAGATAATAAGATGAGCATTAAGGTCATCTTCTCTATTATATTTTATAAATTAGGGAATAGGGACACCAGGAGGAAGTGTCAAGGGTGGGACTATAGGAACTATGGGATTGTCTTGGTAGAAATCCATAATCTTGACAATTCATGAGCTAGAGGCTTTAAGCCTTTTCAACTCTTCTATCAGGTCTTAGATCATTTGGAAGGCTTGATCCAAGCCTTACGGTGGCCCCATAGGTTTTGGAGTTTGCACATATGGTTGTGAAATCTGTTAGGAGGCTTGTGGCCTCATTATGGGTTGCATGATAGAAGGAAGAGGTTACATTATGATTGTGTCTTATGGGCTAAACAAAGAAAAGGATGTTTGTTTTGGCACCTGAGGCACAAACAGGACAAATGGGGTGTGTGACCCTTATGTTGCTTGGGGTTCCATGGTGGACCCCACATGAGTAATTAGTGGGTTTGTGCTGATAAAAACTACCAATGATGGTTTTATATATCAAGATTGTATTGTAAATGGCATTAATGTGTTATAGTTTGTTGTTTATGGCATTGGATGAGTTTGATATGTGGCTATAGTTGGCATGGGATCCATCGTAGTAGGATAGAAACAAGTGGAAGATGGTGGCACCATGCCCATGGAGAAAACAAAAGCATTAGAGGAAGGTGTCATGACCTTGGGAAATGTTTGTTGGAATAGTCCTCCTAGGATGTTTTTAGCCTCAAATTCTACCTTAATTTCATCCTCCTCTTCCTCTTGTTCCTTAGAGCTATGCTTGTCATCTTTCTCTTCCATGATAATCAATTAGGCTAGGATGCTAATAGAGATGTCATTAAGGGGAATTTGGTCATATGGGGAAGGGTTGTACTCCTTCCCACTCTTTTGTATGAGTTCAAACTCCCTCTTGACCTCTACTTCAATAGGTGGAATTAGCATGCCTACCTATATTTTAGCATAAATGAAGTTATAACGATCTTCATTTATGGTTGCAAAATCAAGAATTTCCCTTCTGACCCTCAAAGATCACCTAAACTCAATGATGGAAAGGTCTTTGGGATCATAGGCCCTCATGGCTTGTTGGCTATGATCTTCACTAGTGAGGATGAAGGGAAATTTGGTGGACTATTGGAAAGACATGGCTATAGTACTGAGAATGACTTAAAAATAGGCTATAAATGGTAAAATAGAGGGAAATTTTAGCAAATGGAATTCAAAAAATTTTAAAGGAAACAAAAATTGTAAAAAATGAGGCTCTTACTATAATTTGTAAGTGGGGGATAAGAAGGGTTTCCCCCTTTACCAAGAATGGAAAGTTGGAAACATTGGTTGCAAGCCTCACCCAAGTTGGCATCCCAACTACCTCTGCACTAGGTACGGTAGGGGGAGAAAGAGGTGAGGTGAGATAATGGAAATCTCACACCTTCTAACTCAATTTTGATGAAGGGGAAGACTAACAACCAAAGTGGAAATTTTTAGTTTTACTACTAAAAATTGGTTTTAGTAGGATGTCAATTCTCCTAGCTTGGAAAAATGGGGGAAGCTAACATTTGGAAGTTTCATAATTTTCAAAAGGGCTACACCACCTACTTTAGAAATTGAAAGAAAATTAGCAACAAAAAGTGAAATAGAATAGAGCTTCAATGCTGGCCTTGGAGGAAAGAATTCATAGCAACTACTATGACAAGCTACCACCCAACCACCTCCAAATTCCATGTTATAGTTTTGGTTTAGGGGGAGGTGCTCATTGATCTTATAGAAGTTTTGTTTGCAGGAAATATGAAAGAAGGCTTTTGGTTTTGGCAAAGTTGGTATTAAGCCTCTCCCATGTTGGCCTCCCAACTGATTCCACACTAGGTATGGCAAGGGGGAAGAAGGGGGTGAGATAATGGGAATCCCACACATCCTAAACCAATGTTGATAAGGGGAAAGGCTAGAAAAAAGTGACAAGCTACCACCCAACCACCTCCAAATTCCATGTTATAGTTTTGGTTTAGGGGGAGGTGCTCATTGATCTTATAGAAGTTTTGTTTGCAGGAAATATGAAAGAAGGCTTTTGGTTTTGGCAAAGTTGGTATTAAGCCTCTCCCANGTGGTGGGGGTGGGAAGAGCCAACTCCCAAAAATTGAATGGGTTCTAGAAGGGTTGAACCATCCATTATAGAAGCTAGAGAAATTGGCTAAAAAATTCATAGCTAGTCTTGTGAAATTTTGGCATCGAAACCACTTGTAGATTCCATGTTGAGGTTTCTACTATAGGGAGATTTTGGCAGCCAAGGGGAATAAGGAAATTCACCAAAAAAAATCAACACTGGCTTTAGAAATATATAGCAATGAATGTAAAAATTTCAAAGCCAAAACACCTACCACTCCCATGTTGGGATTTGGGAGCAAATGAGGATGAATTTCAACATTGATTATGAGTCAGGTTTAAAGGTGTTTGCTACAAAAATCAAGGAAAAGCTTGTAAAGGGAAATGAAAAGAATATATTTGATCATAGAATTTGGATGAAGGTCCTCATTCTACCACCAAGAAAAACTATTGTGACTAAAAACCATGGTCACCAAAACTAAACCGAGGATCCTTAGTGCAACATTTCCTCAACCCAAAAATCCCTAGGGCTTCCACTAAAAAAATAGGATTTAGGATACCATAGTTGGTCCAATAGATCAACCAAGGACTTATGGAATGAAAATCATGGTAATAAAATAAAATAAAATGTAAAACTAATAACAAATCTAAAATGATGCATAGATAATAAGCAAATATATTATGTACATAAAATCCAAAAATTAGAACTTTATTGAGAAAGAATAAAGTGTAGGTTAGAGAAATGTGTACAAATGGTGCCTAGATGAGTAGAAAGAGGGTTCACTTATGCAAGAGTTTAAAGCCCATTGAAGCTGATGTCATCTACATCACGATCCAAATTCTAAGTCACACCTAATGCTATTGAACCTATTCAGCTGCAACCTCAGATCTACAAGTTGGATCACTACTAGGGGGTGAGAAAAGTGAGAAATTTAGCTATCAGATTTCTCTAGACTGGGGATTGGGAGCCCCAAAAATGCAACTTTGACATCAAAAGTCCATAGGTCTCAAGGCTATAATGCTTCCACACTAGGGATTGGGAGTCTCAAAAATGCAACTTTAACACCAAAAGTTCACAAGTCTCAAGGTTATAAGGCTTCCACACTAGGGTTCAAGAGAATGTAAGTATGGGAACTTGTAAATAATCTTGAGTTCCTTGCTAAATAATGTAACATTTTGAACCTTGTAAAATTCTAGAGCCTATAAATGGTATTTGAGGTTGGCTTTGATAGGTTTTTTGGGCCATGAATGGGATGAAAAAATGGCTATTAAATTTAGGTGAGATGGGTGCCCAAATTTGGGAGGTTACTATACATAGTAAGTGCTTCCCTTCATGGCCATTCAATTTACTATAAATAGTAACTAGGGCTTCCATGTTGAGCTCTCCACCATGCTTGCTGAAGTGGCTAGTCAATGTTGAAGTGCACGAAGTGATGAATTTTGGTTTTTTCAGTTCCACATTGGGGGATGTAATTTTCAACGCTAGGGGTGAAGACTCCATATTGGGGAAAAACTTCCACACTAAGAGGGGAAGGTTTCTAGATTGTGCATGTGGTTTCCATGCTGAAGGGGGGAGTTTCCAAAAATCCCATCCCTCCATGCTAGAGGTAGATGAGATTTACCCTCCTACATGTGCTTCAACATAGAAAATTGTATACCCCCCATAAAACCCATCAAATTTTCTTTTTTGACATTCCAAAAGGCATTTTAACCACCCCCTCCCAAATCCCAAATATAGATACTAGGTGATTTTTTTCACTTGGGAAATGAGGCTTTGACACTTATGAGGCATTGTTTAGTCCTAAAAACATAAAGTATGAGAAATTTCCCATTGTGGGCTACAATCTTCACATTTGTAATGAAGTTTTTCCTTGGGCTTCATGGGGTGAAAGCTACATGATAAAGATTGACTATAACATGCAAATTTTTATGGTGTTTCACTAGTTTCAATGGAGCACTTGCTTTTCTTAATCTTGGTCTATGGATTTTACATTTATAGCAAGTTAGAATCTTGTCATGAAAGTCCTTATATATTGTATGCTAGTAAAATCCATATCTTAGAATATCTTGCATCATAGCTCTTGGGGATTCATAATACAAGACTCTATGATCATGAAATTATTTCAAGATTTCTTCAATCCTATAATTAGATATACATTCTAGTAAGATTTCTTTGAAATATTTTCTATATAAAATCCCTAAGGTAAAAATATACTTTTTTGTTTTATTGACAAAATATTTTTTGACCTTTAGTAAAATTTTTGGAAATTTCTTGCTTAGTGAGAAACCTATCTATATGAGGATAAAAATTTCAAATTTTAATAAAAGCTAGTATCTCATGTTTGGGTCCTTTTACATCACTTTGATTACTCCCATATTTTTAGCTATTTTATAGGTCTCTAAGTTAAAATTAAATTGCTATAGCTTAATTATCCATTTAGCTCTTTTGAGATCAATCTCATTCAGAGATAAAAATTATCTTACAACTAGCTTTATAGTAATAATATGTACTATAGTATTTTATAAATAATACTTAAAATATCCTAGAGCTTTTATAATAGAAAATTCTTATTTTTTAAGTTTCAAGTAGTTTTTCTTAGCTTCTTTTAACTATTAATCAAAAAATTTAATTATATTTACTTATTTTCCATTTTTGTGTTAATACTATAGCTAGATATTTTGTTAACATAAGCATATAACAAAAAATCCTACTTTAGCTTAGGATTTACTATATGTGGGGCTTCCATAATGCCTTTTTTAGTTGAATCTAATGATTTAATTGATTCATTTGTCTTTCTTACTTCAACATCCTTTTTTAACATGTGTAAAAGATATTTGGTTATTTATGTGAAATCTAGTATAAAGTTTTTGATAAAATTTATCTTTTCAATGAATGAACTTAATGACTTTTTGTTCATAGGATGTTATATATCTTGAATAGCTTGTATTCTAGATTGATCAATAGCTATTTCTTTTCAAGACATTATGTCTAGGTAACATTCCTAATTTTACTCTAAAGATACATTTACTAGGATTTGATGAAATTAAAAATTATTTAAATTTATAAAATATTTGGTATATATGGGAAATATGATCTAATTCATGCTTTGAATATACGATGATATTATCCAAATAAATTGCCACCAATTTTTGAATAAGTACTTTGAATGTAATATCCATAGCTCATTGGAATGTAGCCTCTATATTTAATAAGCAAAAGGACATTTTTTTGTATGTTAATGTATCCCATTTTATGATAAATGTTGTCTTATATCTATCATTCTTATCAACTATTATTTTATTATAACCTAAGAACCTACCTAAAAATGAATATAATTAGCATTTTGATACCTTCATTACCATCTTATTAAAGATTGTAGAACTTAGTGAGGTGGGGGAGAGGGAGTTGAGTGATAAGGGATGGGGAGAGGAAGAATATGTTCCCCAAATCAAAATTTATAGCCACAGAAACCATACCCAAAATTACATGGTTCCCCAACTTGGGTACTCCACACTTGGAGGGTAGTTCACTTGCATACCTCTAGACTTTGTTTCTCTCAAAATATGGTTTGAAGAGTACAACACCCTGTACAAGCTCTAAGCTTCACTTTGGAGTGATTTGTCAATGAAAATCACTCAACTTGACTAGGGATTGATAAGCTTAGAATGTGATTTTAAGAATCTCACAACATTTACAAATTAAGCTCTACTTCAGAGTGTTGTGATGTTGCACTAGCCACTCAACCCAGCTAGGTCCCAACAAGCTCAATGATGATGCCTTCTTGCAAGAAGCACATCAATCCTAGTGGGAGAAAAAGAAAAGAAAAAAATTATAAGGAAAGGATGCAAATAATTTGTAGTTCATTGTACTTTGAAGCAAAGTATAGTAACACTCAATGCAATAGCACCTATGATATGATAATGAAGTACAATACATAAGAAAATGATATGACAAACTAGATACAAAAGTATAATATATAGTGATTACTTTGATAGCAAAAATTTCATGCATAATTCTTGCTCAAAACCCAAGAGAGTGAAGTCTTCTTATAGCCTTGAAATTTCCTAAATCACCTTAGAATTCATGCAATAGCTATCTAACAACTAGGATAGATGTCTCCTTTGAGATTAGGACGTCTCTATGAAATTGACTTCAAATTTGGGAAGACATCTCTTCTGAAAGTGAGATGTCTTCTTTCCAAAGGAGACGTCTCCTATTTTTGGAAGATGTATCTTTTGAAAGTGAGATGTCTTCTTTCCAAATGATACATCTCCTATTTTTGGAAGACATCTACTCTTTAGGAGAGATGTCTCTTCTATAGGGTGCAAAAATAAAAATTCTCGTTTTGATGTTGGAAGCCTTCAGATGCCTCCAAACAAGTCTCCAAAGATCCTATAATCTCCTAAACTCATCAAAATAAGCCAAAAACACATTGAAATATTGCACAACATCCAAGAATCATCCTCAATAAAAATAAACACAAATAGACACATTTAGCTTCCTCTTAAGCTTGCCATTGCTTCCAATTTACTTATGAAGTCCTTGTGCAAGATATCCATGCTTTCTTGAGTTCTTGTCCAAGCCTCCTTGAGTTCTTTTCCATGTTATTGTTGTGGAAATGCAACAACCATACAAACATCCTTTTTTTCTCCATTTTCCTTAAGGTTTTGACATACCAAAAGGTCAACAATCTTCCCTTTTTTTGGTAATATCCAAAAGTTAATAAAATGAGTGAGTGTAATCATGAAAAGTACATATACTTCTCCCCCTTTTTGGACATGAGAAAAAATAAGTGGAGGCTAGCACCAAGATAGATCAAAAGAATGTACAAAATTTGTCCAAGTAAGACCTTATAAAAGTTTCTAAATATATTTCCAATTGCATACATACTTTTTGTATAAAATACATATAAGAAATTTCTAAGATATCCATGCTAGTTAAAATTAACAAAAGAGGGCTTAAGTACTTAAAGGGAGATATATTCATAGTATGCAATATTATCATAGAGATACAAACATTTAGCAAAGGAAGAAAAATCAGGTAAGGAGTACACATTTCAAGTATGAATTCATAGGCTGATGATGAAATTCTACATTTCATTATGAGCTTCCCTTTATCTATTCTTAAACAAGGTTAAAATTAATAATTAAAAACTAATCCAAATGTAAATAATACAAGCATTTCAATTAATATCTAAGAGTATTTAAAACCATAAGTCAAAGTCCAAAGTTTGAGCACTTAGGATCATGTAACTTGTCTTTTCGAACCAATAGGCCATTAGTAACAAATAAACCAATATCTCATGATTCTATAATCACTTAGTATTCTACTCCTTTTGAAACATCAACAAAATGATAAGGCATAGCAATTCCATGGAAATAGAGTAAATACATGTTTATTCAAATTTCAAGAATTAGATTAAATACTCACAAGAGATGTCAAAGCAACATAACTTATCATGCTAAAAATCTCAAAAATAACATAACCAATTCTTAATAAGATGTTCAAACAAAAATTTTGCTTGATCCATGTCAAATTTAAATCCCAACAACAAGAAATACATAAAGTATTTCTTTACCATATTTATCTTACTCATTTTCAGCTATGAGAGTTGAAATGTGAAGCTTTGCTACTTGAGTGCCTTTTGGTAAAATCCTCAAAAGACTCCCCCTATACAAGTGACCTCTTGGATGATAATTGATGATTAGGTATAGGTTCTCCTACATATGTGCAAATTCTAATGCTCCCTATGGCTCCTTTTGGATCAACTTGTTATTTTCTCATCAAAGTACTATCTCTACAAATAAACATTAAGATCATGTGTGGAGATGAGAGGATTCTATTAATAGTACTAATAGTTCCTCTAAAAAATTTTCTTCAAAAGATTCATGATTTTCATCAAAGATACCAATTCAAATGTTTTAATCTTCCAAAAGAAATGAGCTTTTTGATATCAAAGGAAAGCACAATGTATAGTGAAAATTTAATACAATGCCTTTAGTTTTGAGCCAAATAGAAACAAAGTTAAGAATCTAAAAGATGATTTTTCAATAAAAACTTTACAAGTACCACAAAATTTCCTTCAATTATAGGATTAAGCACATCGTGCTCATACATCCACAGGAGATACCATAATCAAATATTCTAATAGTACTAAATATCTTGTCTTGTAAGCACTTATCTTAACATTAGTAGAATAATGAAGCTAACACCCCATAGCTTGAAATGAATTAAGCACACATCAAAAAAATTTAATCTTTCTTAACTCTCCAAATTAAATACTAACATGATATTCAAAAAGCAAGGAAAGAAAAACCTATGTTGACTTAACTTACTTGCAATTGAGAATTAAGGTGCCTAGACTACTAGAGAATGAGATTTATCTTTCAAGGTTTCTCTTATTGCATAGAATTCTTCAATTTTCAAGGCTTTAACCCATTTCACAAATTGGTTGGATAGTTTCTTCTCATTCTCAGGTTCCTTCGACTTAATTCTCCAAACTTTTCAAACTTCTTTGTTATTTTGAGTTGTGTAATCTTTCTTGACTTCTCTCTGATTTGTTTGCCTATCCTTTTTACCCTACAAAAAATCCTTTCTAGGAATATTCAAATATGACCAAGAAGTCCAATGATATGACCAAGTGCTCATGTGACAATGTTTTAAATTACACTTCGATTTCTTATGCGCAAATTTTTGACAATAATAACATCTCACTTTTCTATAGTAGTTAAAATGTTCATACCTAGAAGCTGCTCTTGGTTGATATGTAGTGGCTATTGATTCTTTATTCTTTGTGGTAGCCTTAGATATAGGTGGAGTTGGTGTGGAATATTCATCTAGTGTACAACATCCCAGCCCACTCTTATCATGTAGGCTCCTTCCTTGTTCTAAGATCATTTGAAGGAACTCTATCCCTTTAATCAACCTTTCATTCACAAGTTTCACATCTACAATTTCTTTCTTAGCTTGCTCATAAGACAATGGTACCTTTTCATTCTTATCCCTTAGATTTGAGATTTATTTTGCAAGATTAGAAATTGTCATATTTAATAAGGAAATTTCTTGAACCTTTGCTTTAACTTGCTTGTTCAACTTTGTACAAATATTTTAAAAAGATAAAAGTTAATTACACAATAAATTAAACCTCTCATCCTCATTAAGTTCATCATCTGAATGTGTTAGCATCATCATTGGTGAGAGCCATATAGATGAGAAGTGAATTCTTAGCATCATCCTTTTTCTCTCCATCATCCCAACTAGTGTAGAAGTTGGCCTTTTTCATCTCTTCATTACTTCTATCCTTTCACCTTAACCTACCACTACTAGGACATTCAGAGGTCATATGACCTCTTCCTCCACATACCTAACATTCTATAGAAGAAAGATCAAAATTAGAATTTTAAATATTTTTATTTCTTTCCTTAACTTTGAATTTATTGAATTTATTTTTTATGTGAAATTTCTCTAACATTCATATTTTTTCTTTTGGTTTTTGAGATTCTCTGAAGAGTTCTTACTCATTTGCTCAATCACATTAGTTAGTTATTGAATCTTAGCCTTAAGGTTTTAGTTTTCTTTCTTGAGATAAGAACACTCATCATTAATAACTGTAATTTTCATTTTCTTGACATGTAAGACATCTTTAATTTCAACACATAAGCTTTGAAAAGAAATAACTTCATGGTAAAACATCCCATACCTTTCTTCAAAGGAAATGTAATTATTTGACCTTTTTTTATAGTTTATATTGTCATAAGTTTTATCAATCTTATAGGTATAGTCTCTTCTATTTTTGAATGTAAAGAAGGAAATGAGAGACTTACCTTTATATCAAATGTGATATAGGAGTTGAGTATACCAATTGATGAAGCATATTAGTCTCCTTGTCCAAATGTGTTTGATGTTGATAGCTCCTTCCATGTTTCTTCTTGGAGATTGATGTAGAGTGCAAGAGCACTAGGCTTCAATACGACTTGAGGATCATAGAAATTAGAAGGGAGGGATGAATAAGTTCCCTAAATCAAAATTTATAGCCACCAAAACCACATGCAAAATTATGTGGTTCCCCAACTTGGGTACTTCACACTTGAAGGGTAGTTCACTTGCATACCTTTGAACTTTGTTTCTCTCAAAATATGGTTTGAAGGGTAAAACACCCTGTACAAGCTTTAAGCTTCACTCTAGAGTGATTTGTCACTATGAATACACTCAACCTAGCTAGGTCCCGACAAGCTTAGAATCTGATTTCAAGGATCCCATAACCTTTACAAATTTAGCTCTACTTTAGAGTGTTGTGACACTGCACCAACCACTCAATTAATCTAGGTTCCAACAAGCTTAATGAAAATGCCTTCTCACAAGAAGCACATCAACCCTAGTAGGGCAACAAGATAGAGAAAAATAAATTACAAGGAAAGGATGCAACTAATTTTCAGGTCCTTGTACTTTGAAGCATAGAACAATAGCACTCAATACAATAGCATAAATGATATGACAATGAAGTACAATACACAAGAAAATGATATGAAAAATTAGATACACTAGTATAGAATGATTACTTTGATAGTGACAATTTCATGCATAGTGGTTGCTCAAAACCCAAGAGAATGAAGTCTTCTTATAGTTTTGAAGTTTCTGAAATCACCGTAGAATTCATGCAATAACTATCTAATAGCTAGGATAGATGTCCCCTTCAAGATTGGAATGTCTCTTTGAAATTGACTTCAAATCTTGGGAAACATCTCTTTTGAAAGTGAGATGTCTTCTCTCCAAAAAAAAATGTTTTCTATTTTTGGAAGACGTCTACTCTTCAAGGAAGACATCTTTGAGGAGACGTCTCTTCTATAGGGCCCAAAAATAAAATTTCTTATTTTGATGCTAGAAGCCTTCAGATGCCTCCAAAAAAGTCTCCAAAGACCCTTTAACCTTCTAAACTCATTAAAATGAACCAAAACACTATAAAATATGCCAAAACACTCTTAAATATGCCAAAATATCTAAGAATAATCCCCAATATAAATCAACACAAATAGACACATTTAACATCCTCTCAATCTTGCACTTACTCCCAATTTGCTTATGAAGTCCTTTTCCATGATATCCATGCTTCCTTGAGTCTTTGTCCAAGCTTCCTTGAGAGTCCTTTTCCATGTTCTTTTCCTATAAACATAATAACCACATAATCATCCTTTATTCTCCATTTTCCTTAAGGTTTTGACATATCAAAAGGTCAACACTTATTAATTCTTGGGAGTAGATATATATGTTTAATTGAAGTATTATTTAGATGTATAAAGTTAACACACAAAGTCTTATATCTCTATTTTTCTTTTTGATTGATACTAATTTAGCTATCCAAGTTGAATACCTTACTAGATATATCATATTTACATCTAATAACTTCTTGATTTTAGCTTCAATTGTTGGCCCAAAGATTAGGTTAAATTTTCTTAATTTTTGTATTATTACTTTGCATCCCTTAACTAAAGGAATTTTGTAAGTCATAATGTTAGGATTAAAGGTTCTTAAATTATCATAAAATCAAGAAAAATTTTCTAAGCTTTCTTTTAGAATCTTTATCATTTGATATTACATTTGTGATTTTAGTTTTAATCCAATATTTAAGTTTCTTAGAACCTATATTCTTGGAATATTGGATGTCCAATCCTTTAATCAACTTCTCCTTTAATTGTAGTACTGTTCTTGATATTCTTTTTACTTTTTACTTTAGGTTCTGTCCTTCATAAAGTTGATCTTTAAATTCTTTTTTATTTTTTAAAAATCAAGCTACCTAATGATTAGCTTTAAAAACTAGGAGACAAATTTTTATCAAGAAATATAGGCTTTGATTCTAATTTAATCATTGTCTTCTCTTATTTAATTTCTTTTAAGAAATTAAGTGCAATCTCATTAGCTATTTGATTTTTGTTCCTAGAAATATTTTTAATTTTTAATTTTGCAAAATTTTTAAGCATTTTCATTACCATTTGTTTATAAGACTTAATAAATAAACATTTAATACTACACTTTCCCTGTATTTGATCACAAACTAGTTTTAAATCTCCTTTCACCTTTAATTTCTTAATTCTTTTACTATTATCTAATTTCAAATCCCTATGTAAGGCTTTATATTTTATTGTATTATTAGTACAAGGGGATTGTAATTGTATAGCTCTTGATACTATATGATTATCTTGACTAATTAGGACTATACTTACTCCAAATGCTTTGGAATTGCATGCTTCATCAAAATACAGTTTTTAAAATCATTCCTACTAATTATAGAAAGCATATTGTTTATTTCTTGAATAGAGCTAACTCCTAATTCAACTTTCTTTTATCCAATCATTTTATTTTTACTATCAACAGTTATATTTTAAACCATCAATAATTCACTATATAAATAAATTTAATTTAGTTTCTCTTTTCATGATAGCCACATATGCAAATAATCCATTTCTATATAGCTAGAAAACATTTTACTATAATTTCTACTCAAGAATAAGCTATATGCATGAGAAATATTAGTTACTTGAATTGTTACTCTACTCTTAATTCTAGGATTTTGGCTAGTTAAAGTAGTATATTTGGTAACTTACCTATTATCTTAACTTTGCTTTTATTAACTTGAACAATTTTACTATCTAATTTTTATACTTCTAAGCCTAGTTATTTGCAAATTGATAAAGGCATCAATGTTGAAGTAGCTCATGAATCAACTAAGCAATTATATATATACCTATTTTTTAGTTTAAGGATTAATAAGAAAGGCAATGCATCTCTATAAGCTACAATAGATGTTTTATTAATTGGCTTATCAACATTATAGATATAATTTATGGCTATATCACTAACCTTCTTCTTATTTTTAATTTCTTCTAAAATTATTTTGAGCATCCTTATATTTAAATTAGCTAATACAAACTAATATTAGCATTAAATCTCTTCAAATCTTCTATTATATTATACTTTCTTTCTCCATAAAATTGTAGCCTTTTAAACATCCTAGGAAAATATTCTTGATCACTTTCCTCATTTGGTTGAATTCTTTCTTTTGAATTTTATTTTTTCTCAAAACCTTTTCTCTTTTTAGTAGGCTTTAGAATTGCATTGGGAGATCTAGATGTGGTTAACTTATCTTTAGTGCTCCATAGTTTATATCTAGCCTCTTCATTCTTATTGAAATTATCATTTGATGAGTAACCTAATTCTGATTGTTAAAAAGTTTCATCATTTTTTTATTTCTCTAAATAATGAATCCTAATCTGCGTTGATTTTTTTGACTTATCTTCAAATTCTATCAAATTTGAATCAACTAAGACTTCCATTTTTTTAGTATTATTTAGTTCAATGTAGACATCAGATTTTCTAGTTTGTTAAGATTTTCTATCTTCTTTAAGTTTTACCACATTCAAAGATTTTTCTAATTTCATAAATTTCATAGACAGTTTTTAAGTTTTACTTGTTGAAAGTAGTGTTTTAGGATAAGTAATATTTTGTATAGAAAGTAAACCTTTTTGTGATGCTTTTACAACATGTTGTTTGTTAGCTAAATCTAAGTTAATCTATCTATCTAATTCTATGGATTAACTATAAAAATTAGTTAAGATATTAATATTAGGTATTCTTCTTAACCAAATTAAGATTCTAGGATTATAGCATTTAATTAAATGTCTCTTAAGATCTCATTCCTAGGTCAAAAATGATTCTAAAATAAGTCACATATTCTATGAAATTTAATGTTAAATTCTCTAATCAACTCCTTGGTTCTCTATTTTATTTGAGCCAATCCACTATAGAGTTGATGTTGTTTAATTTGATTACTAAATTAGATAATAAATAAAGTTTCCATATTATCCCAACTAGTAATACTCTCATTTGACAAAATTAAATATCAAATTTCAACCATATTCCTAAAATTGCCTACAAACAACCTACAAGCCTAATCTTGATGTTAAATGTTTCCATGGACTAAGGATAGCTCAAATAAATGTGAGTATTATTCTACTAAATAAGCCTTCCTAGGAATGTATGGCTCTAGGAGGTACCTATAAGCAGCTTTAGGAATATCATGATATGCATTAAACATCAAAGATGTAGGAAGATGAAATGGATTCATAGGAGGAGGATTAGCCATTATTTGTAAATCCTAAGTTCTATTAGATGATCCTATTTTCCAACTCGCTTTCCTTTTTATAGATAAGACTTTAATTAAAGATGAGATCCTAGTTTATCTTGTTCTTATCTTGCTATTTAGATTTCTAATTATAGGCTCATATTCTTCTTTTGATGATACTACAATCATAAGTTTGAACAAATTTTTTGAGCTTTTAAGATATTCTTACCTTCTAAATATTTACTCATGAGATAAAATAAAATAACTAATTTAACCTAATTTTTCTTGCTTTTAGCATAAGTCAAATTGTTGGCACAAGATTATGACCCTCATCTAAGATATTTTAGATAACTCATTTTAGATGGTTATTGGTATTTGATTCTACCAAGCCATGGATACCCCCAAATAGCTTTTGCTAGTTTAACTAAGCTAATTATGGCTAAATATCTAATTATTAGTAATCTTGTTTCTACTATAACTAGCTTGCCTTTGATAGATATTATATTAGATTTTATTATTTTCATATCATCAGGAATATCAAAAAGATCTTGCATGATTTGATCTATCTTGACTAGCCTATCTAGTACATTCTCATGTTGTTATGTTATCATAACTTCCTTTTCCTTCCTTTTCAAGAAATGGTAGCTATTGTTTAAGAATCTTGAATTTTGATGAAGTAGTTGAAAGGCATGATCAAGACATTGAATGCTTCCTTGATATGATTAGTTATGATCTCAACACCTCCCTATTCTTCCTTGTACTATATGTTGATAGTCATCTCCTATATCCAATGTAACTTGGAATGATGTAGCATTTCTAAAGATTTTCTTTGCCCATTTTTCTTGATGGGAATGAATATAAATTTATGCATTATTAGGATCTACTAATATTTCAAGCTATTTTTCTTTGTGTCAAATTTTAAAGATGCTAGATACTTCTCTTATTTCCTAGATTACAATTTTTGGTAACTATTGTAAATGACTTATTATTAGCTTATAATCCTTTGGTTTAGTTGCGTGTAGAAGAAATAGCTCCTATGTAACATCCTACCCTAGCTAGGGTATGGTGATGCCTATGATCAAGTAATCTTAGAACAGAAACATGATAATGAAAAATCAATGTGTAAAATACATGATATTAAATAAGGTCAAATAGTACAGAACTTTCCTACCACATCAAAAACGAAACATACATTTCACTGTATAAAAATGCATGTCTCTACATAAAGAAAATGATGCACTACTCTGCTAATATAAAAAAACACATAAACCTCATCATCATATATATAAGAGTACAGAGAGTTTCATACAATGATATCTAGTCCATACTACTACACATGAAAATATACATTAACCAAGAACTAGAGATTTTCCCCTCCTATACTCTCCCTCTTTGTGCTCATCTAGGCTTCTATGCCTTTTACCAATAATTAAATAAAGTTAGTACACAACTAAGTGGAAATCCTTTACACTTCCTCTACTAGATGATCGATAAGGGCTACACTAGAGGAGAGGAGTGGGGTACAAAGCAACCTGCAACAATTGTTAGTCTTACGCATGCTCAAAAAAACATACCATATCACCTTTAATACTAACATACTATCATACAATCACAAAGAAAGCCACAGTTTGACATCATCTATCTTGCCCTTGTCATCATACCCATGATATACTGTAAATAGTCCATGATTCACACAATCATAATCCAATCAAAACACATATTACCAACGATATGACTCACAAACTGATACTATCATATACTGATGAATCACATTGTTTCATCTACTTTAACATCGGGTATCTAACATTAGGAGGCATATGCTGGCCTATAAATATAGTGCCTAGGCTCCTAATTTGGCATGATTTTTTTATAGTTTTCAATCTAAGTAGTGAAGCTCTTGCAGTTTATTCTCTCCATAGTTAGATTATTTTCTAAGTGCCTGCAAAAGGAGACTAAGTGTGTATAGTTCTTTGTTCGAACATCAATGTACTTGAGCGTAGGAGTGTGATGGGAATAAAAACGAACTCTTCTAACAATCCTTCCAGTATTGAGAATAGATTAATGTTTCTTTTAATGAACTTTACTTTACTACAATTCAATTAAGCAATTAATTTCCAATTGGTAAGGAACACGAGCATGACCACTTTGAGCATACATATAGTACTTGGTAACCTATCAACGCTTAACATTTGGTAGCCTAGAACCACTATATGTGTTTAGAATGTGTCTAGAAAAGTGGGATGATTACTTGTGTTAGGTTAGCTAGGTAGTAGATGAATTAGATCTTAAATTACTTTGCCTTTCATTCTTGTTGTAGGTGATTAAACTTATAAAATATAAAATAACAAAAATCATATGCCTCACTCTAGACTAAACCATACGTGACAAAGCTACCACTAGTCCAAATGGAAAGACAATGAACTACAATCAAGGCATAGTGATTTAGATACCACAACTAGTCCCATTTATGGAATTTTACTGGATCATGTGTGAACACTTGTGATTCATATGGTTGAGTATAGGGGTACCTTGCCACTCATCATTGGTGTTGTTGTCAAGGATGGTGCTAGTTATCTAGATTAGTTATATTATACACAATTGCTATAAAGGAATTAATGATATATCTTTTAGAAACTCTTAGCTCACACACACCATAGACCAAGAACAATGTCTCTCTCACATGGAAGTGACTATGCACTATATAGTGAACATATTCATTGGAGAACTAATGAGATATACGAAGAAGAAGATTGGAGTGACCAACTTTATGTAGGGGTTTCTTATGATCATGACCACCCTGACGACACTAAAAGACTACACTCACCTAAGGAAAACACTCTTGGAGGAGATGATGTAAGTCCTAAACTAGGGAAGGCCTCAAGGCCTAATACCTCCTCAAAACCTAGAAATGATAAATCAAAGGACCTCCAAAGAACACCATAGAAGCCATGGCAATTCTTCTAGTTCCTCATCTTTCTCTATCCCTTTAACATCTAGTTCTGATGAAGTTGTAGGTATAGAGATAAAGCTCCACTAAAGGGTCAAATTAAAAACTGGAATTGAACCCATAGGAAAAGTCAAAGACATCATTATGAACATAGACAACATCATCATGATCAAATGAATAAAGATGAAGATTTTCCTCACAACCTATTTGATGATGATGAAACCTTGTTGGCCACTAAGAGCCTAATGTGGATCATAGAGGTAGTAAAGATATCTCACAAGCATCACAAAAAGAGTCATCTGTAAGCTTGACATGAACAATATTCCCAAATTTTCAAGAGGCTATGATTTAGATCCATAACATCATTTACAAGCCTTCCATGATGCCTGTGCTTTCTATAGCATTGAAAGTGGATGGAAAAAGCTTTACCTCTTTCCTAGGACACTAATTGATAGAGCCGAATTGTGGTATATATTGTTGAGACTAAATTCAATTTGATGATGGTTCACAATGATGGAACTTTTCAATGAGAAGTACCAAAATTATGCAAGGGTGTCCAATTTGAGGAGCCAGATCCAAAAGTGAAAGAAAAAAAAAACATGAACCCTTTGACATGGCCTTAGATAGATATTATGCTTTACTGAATAGATGCCCAGGCCATGGTTTCTTTGAGGAAAGGTAACTTTTCCACATCATAAATGGGCTTTGTAATGAAACATACAAGACTCTTGGGATGTATGCCCCAGGGCAATTATATGAACTCCAAGCCCATCAAATCTAAGAACTAATAGAGCATGTGGCAGAAGAAGAAGGAGAGATATGAAAATGGGAGAATTTCAAAAAATATCAATGGGACTCAACTCTTCAATAGAAGGAGGTATAGCTCTATGATAAGGAGAATGAAACTGCTCTTGATAAGATGATTCCACAACAAACCTTGCTGATACAAAAATTTATTGATGAACTAGAAGAAAAGTTTAATAGGATGTCCAAATGGATATGTGAAAATGTTTTAACTCTCATTGATACAGTCAAGGAGAGGATCATGCAAAATAATCTAGGCAATCATACTACGTAGAGGATACAAAATCAAGAAATAGCTAGGAACACTTTTTGAAAAATGAGAAAGGTGGCTAAAGAAAGTGAGGCTATAGACTTAATCATAGACAAAGATAATGGATGCAATATGTACATATATGACCATCTAAAGGGACATTGCCTAGTCTTGTTGCATCTACAAGAGTATTGGGTAGGTGCCTTAAATCCAAAGTTTGTGCAAAAGCACATGCTTGGGAGATTTCCTCTCCCACAAGGTAATTATAAATAGTTTCACAACTGATCGTACCATCCTAGGAGGATCCATTACTAGCCTCAACATAGTCATCAACCATAGTGGCAACAACCATGGTCATGGGAAAGGCCACCACCAAATCAGCCATATCTACTGAAACCGCAAGGATATTATGTTCAACATATTATTTCTCCAAAAAGTTCTATATCCTCTACTTCCAATTGCCACTACCACTCTCTGGAGTACCATCAATCCATGACATCCCCTGAAGGATCACCACTTCATGCCTCTTACCATCCAGCCTACCTTCAATATTCTCATAATCTATCTTCTTATATGCCATCACTAGCAACTTAGGAAGGTTCAGCACCACAATATCAACAAATGAATGCCACTTGTGCTATGTATGTGCATAGACATGTTGACACTAGTGGGTCTCAAATGTAATGTAGGAAACGTCCCTTCTAGATGAAAGGGCATAAGCCAAAGTAGACCATGCATGAACCCATCATATCATTTGAGCCAACACAAGGTCAATCTAGTGCACCACCTTCCTTTTCTCAACCAACATCCTCTAACTGTACATAAGGGCCACCATCCATCATTAATCCAATCCAAAATCTAACCAATGAATCTACAAGATTGGGGAGACAAATACATCCATGCATACCATATCATGATAAAGGGTGCAATCTTGGGCTAGCCATCCATAACATTAACACACCGCATACCCTAACCCACCATACATTTAACCATCAAGTGTGTGACCAACAAATTTTCTACCTAGCCACCACACCACAGATAGACACTCAATGGTTGAGGCATGAACGGTTACCAATGTTTTGTACATGCATGGATCCTATTTATCCACTCATTAATCCTTGTTATGGCCAAATGTTTAGTTGTGGGGGTCACCCCCAATTTTAATCTTTAGGATTCTTAAGTGTTTTTCATCTTTTTATTTTATAACATTTCATTTTTCACATTCTATATTTTACATCTTCTTTTTTTCATGTTATTAATCTTTTCTAATTTCTATTTTATACCATCATGAGTACATTTGCTATTTCTTGAATGTTTTACACCTTCTTTTATATTTTCTTTTATTTTGATGTGATTTTCTAACTTTTTGTTAATAAGTGCCAAGTACAATGGTAATGCATTGACTGATAGTGGTATGTAATATTTTTGTTATTTGATTGTTGGTATTTTGATTCTAGCTTTGAATTTTGTTATGGATGATTAAGACATGGTTTCTTTTTCATGCAACAAGTAGTGAGTCCACAGCATCCACCCATCCACAAACTCTATGGCTTTCCTTGTTCTGGAAACATGTAGTCCCTTTTTCATTAATGAAACTTTAACAAACTTATGACTTTGATAGTTTCTAGAATTGAAAAGGATTCAAAGGTTTGAATAGAGTGTAACTTCAAATGGATTCAATATTCTTTGTGCCTTTGTATTTTTCTGGGTGCATGTGTGTTTTCATGGATTTCTTATCATACCATGTCAACCAATAAAAGGAAGTTGAATAAGTCTTTACATGGTGTGGTTCTCATCATAAAAAGAATGATGGAAATTCAAAGAACACCCCTTAGACAAAATAAACAAGCTAAAAGAACTAGTTATGGGACTAGTGCCCTCTAACTAAGGCCTTTCATCACTTTCTACTTCTCTTTTCTTCTCTAATAGGAAATGGTGGTTGTTCTGTGGGAGCACTCCTATGTCTTAGGGGATGGATTGGTCTTAGAATGATGATGTGAAGTCACTTTCTACTTCTCTTTTCTTCTCTAATAGGAAATGGTGGTTGTTCTGTGGGAGAACTCCTATGTCTTAGGGGATGGATTGGTCTTAGAATGATGATGTGAAGTCATTGAACATGGTTAGTTTTTTTCTAAACTAAGGATGGATCCTATCAAGTCATTTGACCACAAAAGCGATAAGGGACTTCATGTGAGATTAATCAGGAACTCCATTCCACTCTCTCTCATCCATCTATGCTTTTCATATCTCACCTCACTATTGGTTTCATGTTCTTGTTCGATGTCTTGGTTTCATGTGTTAGAATTATTAGTTAGTTTCTTTTGGGTTTTTGTACTTAACCTTTTGTAACCATTAATCATCCACAGAGCCCACAAACTCTTTGGTTTGAAGTTATGCAAGGGCATAAAAGGCCTGTGCTTGCTTTGGGGAGGATCCTCTTGCATATATTTTGGTTGGGTTAGTTAAGTTCTTTACCCTTAGACACTCTTACAATCAAATCCTTTTATTTACCTCATCAATGACATCTATTTGTGTACATCTTCACAACATTTTTAAGTAACTTTCCTTTTTATTGTTGTGAATTCTTACACCCTCTTTAAGTATTTTCTTATGTGAAACTTTTTCAAATTTAATGGACCACTTATCTATTTTACCCTATTTGTCAGCCTTCCTACTAACACTACTAAAGGAATCATTCTACCACAATCATCAAAACTTAGCCAAGTGTGACCACTGACGAGATAAGGCATTTAACAACTATGTGTTACACATTGCATAGTAATTTACAATTCTTTTGTGATTATAGTGGGAAGTATGGACTTGAAGTGGGACTATCTTCACCAAGGATGATGCGACAGTATCACATGATGCAAACCATTCATGATTGTTGGATCTTCTCTCTCACTCTTCAATTGCCAAGAGGCATTGGATGTCAGTTTTTATCCTAGGTGCTCACTTCTCTTATCATGAACATCCAATTTTGTAAATATTGTAACTTCGTACGGTTGGCTACTCAGAGTCTATTTGTTCCATCTAAGTCAGTTTGTATGTTAGTCAATAATCTCATACCTTCCCAATATTTTGTAAAGAACTTGTTCTTTCTCTTCTTCATCTAAGGATGAGTTTTCATTTTGTCATGGGGGTATGATGAATCACATTGTTTCATCTACTTCGATGTTAGGTATCCAATGTTAGGGTCCAGATGCAATGTTAGGTATTTGACATTGAAGGGCATATGCTGGCCTATAAATGTAGTGTCTGGGCTCCTTATTTGGCATGAGTTTTTTATAGTTTTTAGTCAAAGTAGTGAAGCTCTTGTAGTTTATTCTTTCTAGAGTTAGAATATTTTTTGAGTGCTTGTAGAAGGAGTCTAAGTGTGTATGATTCTTTGTTCAAACATTGATGTACCTAAGCACAAGAGTGTGACAGGAATAAAAATGAACTCTTTTGACAATCCTTGCAACACTGAGAATAGATTAATGTTTCTTTTAATGCACTTTACTTTACTATAATTCAATTAAGCAATTAATTTCTAGTTGTTAATGAACACAAGCATGACCACTTTGAGCATACATAGAGTACTTGGTAACCTAGAAACACTTAATATTTGGTAGCCCAGTAGCACTATATGTGTTCAAGATGTGTCTAGGAAAGTGGGGTAGTTACTTGTGTTAGGCTAGCTAGGCAGTAGATGAATTAGATCTTAAATTACTTTACCTTTCATTTTTATTGTNGATGAATTAGATCTTAAATTACTTTACCTTTCATTTTTATTGTAGTNATACATGACAAAGCTACCACTAGTCCAAGTGGGAAGATAGTGAACTACGATCATGGCATGGTGATCTAGATACCACAACTAGTCCCATCCATGGAATTTGACTGGATTGTGTATGAATGCTTGTGATTTTTATGGTNCCCATCCATGGAATTTGACTGGATTGTGCATGAATGCTTGTGATTTTTATGGCTAAGCATAGGAATACATTGTTGCTCATCATATACATAGCCCATGTGATCACTAGCATATCTGTGCTTAGTGTAACATGTGAAACATTGCCATGAGTACTCATAATAGCCATTGCTTGCAGGTTTTTTATTAGTCTTTTATTTATCTAACTAGTGCTAGAGTCTATCAACCTATGACCTACAACCATTATCCTTTTGGAGGACTAGCAATAGGGATGAACATAGTTATGCCACATACTAGCTGTAGATACAAACCTACCTATGCTCTCTCATTCTTAGGAAGAGGTCTGAGATAGAAGCCTCACTAATGTGTCATAGTGGGGGTCAATCCATACTACCTCCAGGGTGCCTCATCATCAATTTATCCACACCCTCATGTTAGCACCACCCACAAACAACCATCATAAGTGTCATCACGAAAACATATACACAATTTGACTAGCTTAAGCCAACACATGTCATAAGCACAACACACCCAAACAAACATAACCACACATATTCACCCCTATCAATTATAATCATTACATGAAAAATAATACCATGATTCATCAAAACAACATGAATACCTTGTTATGAGAAAATAATTCCAGACAAATGACCACTATAATAACCTTCAAAATGATATATGCCCAAATAGAAAACTACTCCCACGATTAGAAAGTACTTTCCAAAATGATCCCAACAACACTAATTTTACCTAAATTAGACTCCTAAAAGCAAAGTTATGCACATTAAAAATTTTATTAATAAAATAATACTTAAATAATATTTAATTACCATTAGGAAGGATTAGAGCCCCCAAAAATGCTTGCATCCCAATAGGCCCCACAAATATCATATTCCAATCATAAGAGTCTCATCAACACCACATATCCTATTCTACAAGTCCACATCATCCCATACATCGCATGTACAAAATTTGTAACCAAAATTGGACAATTCCAATGAATAGACAAAATAACATGTCCAAGCTTAATACTTGAGCTATCCACCCCACATGCCCACATCGCATAATCATATACACTAATCTAGCACAAAAATACAGGGAAAAGGTAAAGACAATCCACCAATTAAAATTGTTGGCAATAAGGTCAAAACACATAGAAAATCCTTACAAATCTAGTAGGACTTTATTTTTCTCCAAAAAAAATTTTGCACCCACATAGATGTGACTGCAACAATCCCCAATCCATGTTTAGAGTAAGCAAAAACCATCCACAAAACTTAAAATTCCCACAAGAAAAAAGAAGGAAAACAAAAGAAAATGGAGGAAAAGAGAAGAGAATAAACATAACCCTCATTTTTTTTGTGAACAGAAAAAAAGAGAGAATGAAATAGCCAAAAAACAGAAAAAGAGAGAGAATGAAACAGCCCAATTCTTATGGGTGGTGGTAGAAAAAGAACAATGGTAAACATTATAAACTATGTTTTTTTTTTCCATCATATGCTTTTTGCATATGTGTTTGTTTTTGTTAAAGGAAAAACTAACTATGCACAAGCTACTTCCTTTTTGCACATTGCGTGCAACATTTTGAATTTTTTTTTTAAGTTTTATTATTTTTTTCATAAGTTTATTTCATTTATTCCCTTTCCAATTATTACCTTACATTTCAAAAGCACATAACAATCACATTGGGACTCCAAATTCAATTTCATTTGAACCTATGAAATCCTTATCAAACATGCTACACATTCACATTCTAGAATCACACCCAAACATCACACAACATAGTGCTATCATGAAAATTCATAAATACCAAAATCACACATAAAGCATAAAGACATACTAGATAGGTGCTCTGGTACCCCAATCCAACACCCTTACCAACAACATCACCTATCTAACACATCATAGAGGGCTAGTGTACATAATCATGTTAGTTAAGCATGTAAAGACATCATAATCGTAACATAAAGATGAAGCCTTATAACATATAAAATACATTAACTTGTTCCCAACAACTCACTGGACTTCACATGTAATGTATAAATCATAAGTGTATGACCATACCTACTATCTTTGGATGGGGTGTAACATACTACTTGTTCAATTTCTATGACTACTATGTTGCTTGCAAGTGTTGATGTTGTTGCAACTTCAATGCTCAGTGTTTTCTCAACAGGTTCATTTTTTGTTAACATCATGTTGGATATCTTTGCAACTAGAGCATGCTGTGAGTTTCTTTATGTATTGCTAGTATATCCTAGAATACTAGCTTGCATGCATAATTTTCTTATCAAATAAGAAAATAGAAATATTTAGTTTTCTTTATTACTTTCCCTCAAATCTTCTTTGTGTTTCTATGAAAACTAAGTGGGCCATATTTATCTAATATTTTCCACTGAGAATGATACTCATCCTAGAAAAATATGCTGAGATCCTATTTAAATACATCATGGAGTAGATATGATACATATTAAGTTTAATCTTCTCTGCAAGTAACATCTCATTATACTCCTCCTTGATTCCATATGATCTCTCCAACAAAACATTTCTAGTGTCTATGTCCAAACATATGGAGATTTGAGCTGTGGTAGTGTCTATGTTAGGAAGATTCAGTGCTCTAGCAATGAAATCTATTGAATATAAATAAAAATTTGATCCCTTCTATTTTCATACTGGCATCATGTTATTTATTGTGAAAAAATTGATATGTCTCCCATAGATACCAACTATCATTTGTGAAAATTATTGGTCACAATGATAATACTTGCAACTATTCTTGTGCTTCTATTAGTGAAAAGACTAAGAATAGTTCAAAATTCATTTCTATAATAACTATAGATATGATATAATTATCTATAAATTCTATTATAAAATCCTTACAAAGGATTAGCTACTTGCTTAGTTTAAGGATAGTGATGTTAAAGCTTTTGACTATGCAAATTGCCATGTCTATGATATGGGTTGTTGGATGGAATAGAATTTTTCTTCTTATTTGTCTACTTGTTGCTAATTTCTCCCTCTACATCTACCCCTCTTTCTTCTAGATCTTTTCTCACAAGGTTCTGATGGATCTTCAAGTTTAGGAATTTACTTTGGGATTATGTACAATCATTAGGAGTATTTTACAAATGCCAAAACATTCTATAAAAATTTTCTTATTGTAATCCTTTCTAGGATTTTTGGTTTTAACTACAATTACAAATAAAAGTTAATTTGGTGTGTAATCATGATTATCGAATTATAAAATCTATCATTTTTATGAAAATCACTAATTTAATTCTAATGAAAAAGGAAGAAAAAAAGTCATAGCCAAAATCATGAGGTTGTGGAATTCATTATTTTGTGCAAATAATCCAAATTAAGGATTAAAAATTAAAAATTTTCATTTTTTTGTAATAAATTCAAGACATAAATGTTTTCAATATGAAAATTACAAATTTTTGGCACTTATTACTTCAAAAATAAATAATCATTAGAAATTAATTGAAAAATAAATGATGCAATGAAAATTGAATTTAAAAATTATTAGGGTTGTAGTATTGTCACTTGAAAATTAATATACTTATCCTTTATAAATCAAGAAAATTAATCAATTTAAGTAGTATTTGTAAAATTTTCAAGATTGAACAATGTAATTGAAGGCATGGTATAGAAGGTATGTTTTTTAGAAGTTTCTTTGGCATCAAAATGATGTTAACTCCTTATGTGTTTGAGAAGAATATGTCAAACTGGCTAATAGCTATGCATATATATATAAGGTTTATATATGCAATATCATACATGCAATCATACCCAATGTGATATTGTATCATCCTTGAAAAATTTTGATGTTTTCTTTATTTATTTATTTTTTGAAAAATAATGATGTATCTTAACTTCTAAACCATCCTAATGCTTTCTAATGGGTGCTTGTCCAAAGAATAATTATTGAATATTGGTTAATTAGCCTAAAAATGATTAAAAATTATGAATAACTAGGTCTTTTAACAAGGATAAATATATGCTAAGGAGAATTATATTTAATGAAAATGGATGTATTATTAGTTGAGGTTTATTATAATGATATTGGAAGTTGAACAAAGGTTTTGAATGAACAAGATAATGTGGAATTGATCATGAATTGAAATACACAAGAGTTATACAAATGGATTATTTTAAAATTATGATTCTATCCTTAATGCCCTTATATAACCACTCCAAAAGTATCTATGGATACTTAGGGAATTGAATGTGAATCATATTTATCTACTAATGCATACATGTTTAATTTTCCTAAGCAAGAAGATAGCATTATGTTTGTGACAACTCATCCCCAGATGTCATGGAAAACGTCAAATATACACTATAGTAGATATTATGTGTAAGAAGAAAATATACCAAACATTAAATATATGTAACATTCAACATTATGCGTATAGAAAATAATAAGGAAAATGCAGAAAGAAAAAGAAAAGAATGCTTTATTGATATGGAATAGCATTTATGGATCATTCTCTAAGAGTGTTCCTTAGGGTTTTCTTCCTTCAACATCTATCCCTTAGAGGCAATCCAATAGTACTGTGATGGTTAGGCCTATTACTAGTTAGAAGGGATGGCCAACCCTCTTCCTATCCTACTTCATCCAATTCCTGTGACTTTCTTGTACTAGCTTTGTCCCTTCACGCCAACATGACCTCTAAGCCTAGGCATAAATTTCTTAGGTCAAACGCCCAAAGGTTACCTCAAGAGACACATCTATTATTAAAATGTGCCATTTCAAGTCTCAATTACAACTACCCTTTTGGGTCTTGTTAAGATAATGATAACACTTGTTATGAAGAGGCACTATCTTCGTTATGTAAAAACATCATTTGGAAATGGATACATTACAATCTACCCCCTTTAGGTTCTATTTGTCCTTGAATGAGTTCACATTCACTATCTTTCTCTAGCTCCAATGCTTCTATTATGATCCTATGCTGCAATAATTTAATTTCTCCTTTGGACCTGAAGTTGTTTCTTGCTTATTCTACAAAAAATATATATGTGAGAAAATTATATATGAGTTTTAAATATTACTTTCTTAATACTTACCTTATTTTATAAGATAATGAAAATATGTGAATTAAAGATCTACCAACCACCAATCACCAGTTCTAACCAGGATCACACAAAGTGCTACTTGTATATGGTTACCAAGTGAAGGTAGGGCAAATTCTTTATTTCCAATTTTCCATTACGTTAGATATTCTACTAATCTAATTGAAATATAAATTGAACAATGAAGAAAATAATAAGATTATAAATAAAAGTAAGGATGAGATGCTTCTTAATCTTGATCAATCTTATGAACTAATGGGAGTAATTGTAATTCTACCATAAGTGGTATATGATCAAATGGTCTTGTTCAGGATGGCAAAGCTTGATCTTGTTTCTTCTCCACTTCTTCTTTAAAAATTAACTCTAGTAATTTGATAACTTGAAGGAATTAGACATTGTACCAAATATAATCTAAAGTCTCAATGAAGAATGTTGTTGATCCATCCTCATTAATCATAGCAAAGTAATTGGTAAACTATGGTTCTTGATGAGTACTATCCATCAACATCATTTGTTCTTGAATTCTGGAATTTGATTTATCTATTGAAGATTCAAAGTAAGAAAAATATGCACTTGCCAATGAAATTTCATGTTGAATTGATGGAAACATCTTCTTCAAATTAGGTTCATCTTCCAAGGATTCGTTTAGATATCCATATTTTAAGAATTAATAGACACTATTTCAAACTTTTGCATTGAAGTCTTCAAAAAGAGTAAATGGAATTGGATTAGTATAACTTAGGAATAAATTATTCCTAAAACTTTCTTCTATTTTCTTAATCAAGTATGCTCCTTGACATAGTCTAACATCTAAACATGTTGATTTGGCAATTAAATGTATGTTGACTATACATACACATCTTCCTAATAGATGGACTTTTATAATAATTTTCAAGGCTATGTGATATTTTTGAAATCTTGAATGTTTTTTCTTTTCCATGATTCAAAATTTAGAAATTTCAAAAATCATATTTTCTAAACTTCATTTGAATCTTTATACTAATTCAAGATTGGCTTCTTTATAAAATTTCTGTAGTAGGTTAATCTATATGTCTCAAAAGAAAAACTTCCACATGAATCTTTTTTCTTATAAATATCTCTGTGTCCCATATTTTCCAAGTTTGGTTGGAATTGGTATAGAAATTTCCATGAAAAGACTTATTGTAGGCATAAAACATCAGCATCCAAATCTTGTCACTCTACTAAAATGTGTGGCTATTGATATTCATGTTAATCCAAGGCCCATGGTGGACATAACATATGTTGTTTCTTACTCACTAAAGATCTTGTAAGCATGTATGTTGCAGATTTTATTCTAATTCTTGGATTCTATTTTGAATCATTTCTCTTCATGGGTATTATACACCTTGTCGAAATGAGATTTTGAGTCTCCATGCTATTTTGCCATATGTTTTTGATTTCAAGGAAAATTAATATACCATCTTTTCACCATTGAAAACCATTCTATTTCATCAACTGATTCTCCAACTAAATTTGGTAATATTTAGCTATATTATCTAATTTTCATAATATTAACTACTAAAAATATTAATGGCCTTTCTACCCCTATTAGAACACTAACTCTAACACTATAACTAATGACATGTCATAGTGATTTTAAGGCTATTTGCAAAGGCTGTTTTCCCAATAGCATGATTAGTTATCCTTACATTATTGACTTTTAAGGCATAGTTTCATAATATCATTGAATTATCAGGTACTTCAATGATAAATCTGACCTCACCATTGAGGTCAAAAGGGTAAATTTTTTTGGAAATGACTATTCATATGTTGAAAAAGGACATTGTATGCTTGAGTTGTGCTAAAATTAAATTTTTGAGGCTCTTAAGGTGCTATATGCACAAGGAGTGATAGTTAATTTTTGAGGTTCCCTAAGATGGATCTAACTTTACCATTAGGTTCAAAACGCGAAAATCTATAGAAAATGACTCTTCATTCATCTAAAAAGGCTTCCAAAATCAAAAGTTATGACTTCTAGAGTGTAGAACCTTATAGTGTGAAAAATGAGAATTCCTAAGAGGTCACCTATCCTAGTACTACTTCAGAATGAGCACATTTAATTACAAAATTCTTATCTCACATGCTACCAACTCATCAAATTTTTTTAAATTTTTTTTTCTTCATTCTAGATTTTAAACTAATCACTTGATGATAGAAATTTTCAATTTTTTATCAATTAGAATTTAAAAATTTTCATCTATTGACAGAAAATCTAAATCTTCTATCTATTGACTAAGAATTTTTTGCTGCATGGCAGGGACAATGGTAGTGATAGCCATCGTGGCATGCTAGCGATGGCATTTAGGGTAGAGTGAGTGACATGAGTAGCATATCAATATTTGAGGACCTACATTGTGTCCATCTAAAGATCAACCTTGGAGAGTGCTATGCAAGGAGGTGTCTATTATGTAGCATTTTTCTACAATGGGGCTATGGAGGACCAAGGTAGAAGTGGAGGCAGTACTGTCAATGGACTTGGCTGATGGGCAACTACAGGCATTACTGTAGGAGTGTGAAGTAGCAGTGCATTTTCTAGGGGAGGTGTGTGGAGTGGTAGCTCAGTTAGACCTACATGGCCCTTTGTAAGCCTCATGTGACCCTTTCTTGGGCCTACATTAACCTTTCAAGGGCTCATGTGACCCTTCTTTGGGCTTGTGTTACCCTTCAATATGACCTACGTAGCCCAAAACAAGGTTAACACGACCCATCAACAGGGCCTATGCAATCTAAAACAAAGTTGGCAAGGCCCAAAATGGAGTTAGCATGGCCTATGCAAGGGCCAGAATAGCCCAGACCATGCTCATGCATGCATTTTTTATGATGGTTTTTTTGGTAGTTGATGAATCATGCTCTATCAAGTGCTGATATTGAACCTCTAATATCGAACCCTTGATATCAGACCTCTGATATCGAACCTTTGATATTAGACCCCTAATATTGGACCCCTGATATTAGACCCTTGATATTGGACCCTTGATATTAGACCCTTGATATCGGACCCTCAATATCGAGTACATGATGTTGTAGCTTGGATAACAATATCGAATACATGATATCGTGGTTCCTATGTAAGCCTAGAAATACCACATTTAGGTGAACAGGAAGGGGGGAGTAAGTAAGGATAGAAGTAGAGTCTTTTTGTTTTTTTTAGCTCATCTCAATTCTTTCCCTAGTGCATGCCCACAATGTGATGATTGTAATTGTATAGAACCTTTATTTGAGTGTGATGTACTTGGACACATGCATGACCAGCAATAAAGATCAAGATTACTTCATCATTGTAGCATTCACTTAGTTTTAATTAATTAACTATTATTTTTATTTATTGTCCTCTTAATTAATATTCCTTTACCTTCATCTACTATACCTATTCTTAAACATAGAATGAGTACAACTTAATCACAAGCATTGAAGTGGGACTACTTGGTATCCCAGTAGTGTATCTAGGATTGCTTAAGTAACATGCACATGGTAATCCTAGAAGTAGTACACAAAGTCCAAGATGTGTATGGAAGATTAAGGACAAATGATCATCACACTTAGGCTAGCTAAAATTCTCTTCCCATATTTCTCATTAGCTTAATCAAAGTTATTCTTGATTGTCCTTAGGAGTAGCATAGTGATAGAAAACATATCATACACCTCACTCTAGACTAAATCATACATGACAAAGAAAATACTAGTCTAGGTGGGAAGATAGTGAACTGCGATCAACGTGTAACTATCTAGATGCCACAACTAGTCCATTTTTGGAATTCAATTGGATCATACGTGAATGCTCATATTCGTATGGTTGAATGTAGAGGTACCTCACTGAAACATCGTGAAAATTGCGAGTCGGCCTCAGGCAAAGATTCGCAATTCAGGAAAGGACGCATGTCAGAATTCCAGAAGGGAGAATAAGACATAGCAACACCAAGAGGCACATAGCATCAAGTCTTCAACTTCTTGTGCAGATTCCTAATCTTACTATGTTTTCTCTGTTTATGGTATACCATGCGACGTAGCGTAATGGCGCTTAGCGTGATTCTGTTTAAACATAGTCCGGCATCAGAAGGCTAGTTACTTCGGCATAGGGAGAGGCTTGAGTAGCGTAATATGCGACTTCTTGTATATTTTGCTAAGTCTTTTGTTCAAGGCCAGGTTTACGCTAATGAGCTCCAAAACAGTCAAAGGCAAAGTCTAAGAAAGTGCAATTGCTCATCAGACGCCCATTACGCAACGTAGCGTATTGTAGCGTATTGCACCACCAAGCTAAACATTGTTTTACGCTTCATTACGCGGGGCTGCGTAAGCAAGCGTAAAACAACTTAAATCCATGGCTTCCATGTTATGTTACACTTGTGCATGCAACACAATGTGAATGAGCGTAATATAACCCAAAGAATGTTGAAATACACTCGACACGCATCTGTTCTTTACACGCACAATACACAAATAAGCGTATTATGTGTAGTCATGAAGTTTGACACAAAAATGATCAGACCAACAGTACCCAAAACATTCGGGACACACGTCATCAGGGTTGCACCTTTTCCACAGGGCGTCGTAGCCTATAAATACCCCAGTTGACAAAGATACAGTAGTGGGCAATTCAAAGAGGAAAAGGGCAGTTTTTCTGAGCATAGGAGCACTTATCACTTTGAGCAGAGATAGAGAGAGCAGGACTTTGGCAATTGTTGATAGCATCACCTTCCAGCAGAAAGAGAGCACAGTTCGCTTTGAGCATTGGCAACAAGAGTAGTCGTTCTGTTGGGGAAGACACAACTTTCTCCATCAGCGACCACTGGCGGTCCTAAACAGAAACTACCTAAGGCGAAAGAAGCAGATCCAAGATCGTGGGATCATCTTGCACGGTTCGCAGGCT
>MNCI01007670.1:261976-273551 GCA_015680685.1 Gnetum montanum | reverse complement strand
ACCTTCAAACCAAAGTGCTCCCCAATTACACATTGTCATGTTGACTAATTTGGTTACATATTGGATCAAGGCTAGCCACCCTCCTAGGAAAAGATCTGATTGTGGGAGTCCTCTTATTTACTTGCAAATATCCAAAAATAAATCGTGTAAGGCTCTTTTGGATTTAGGCTTTGGAGTTAATTTAACTTCATAAGAGATGTACAAAGCCTAGAACCTACCTCCCTTAAAATAGTGCAACTTTCGACTGGAGCTAGCAAACTAATCCATCACTATTCCTTTGGGATTGGTGGAGGACATGATGATCAACTTTTGTGGATGGTTCTATCTTGTTGATTTTCTAGTGATCCATGTGAAGAACTATAAAAGGGAATTCCCTTTCATCATGGGAAGAGCATGGTTGATTACCATTGATGTAAGGTTGATGATCAGAGACCTTTCCTTAGAGATTTCCAAGGAAAATGAATTTAGAAAGATTGAGAAGAAGAGAGTTTCATGCATCACGTACAGTGACATAAGATGCCATTGCATGCAAAGACTATGGACCATCAAGGCACATCACTTCAGGCATGTAATCAATGTGCAGAGGCTACAAAAATTCAAAGGTGCCTATATGCAATAGCCACTAAACAAGAGGGTACCTAGTGGTTGATAACAAATAATGAGGCTAAATCAACAATGTGCATGGAATCAACTGAGAGCCTCACTAGCTCATATGTTGAAAGCATGAACAACTTGGAGAAACTTCATCACCAACTCTTTGATGCACAAAGTGAGATAGATTAGGGAGAGTTGAAGATTCCTAAGACTTTCAAGTAAGAGCCCCTTGGGTTAATGGCTCTATTGGAAAGAATGGAATATTCATTTTTAAGAAATGGTAAGCCAGTAATTATCAATGCCACACTTGCTCCAAAGCAGAAAAAGAAATTGTTGGAAGTTATGAATAGATGGCCAACAACCTTCACCTGGTCATATCATGAGCTCACAAGGATTGAGTCCTGGACATGCCAGCACAAAATCTATACAAAATCCTCTATCAAGCCAAAGAGGTAGCTGCAAAGATGCTTGAACCTAAAACTCAAGCAAATTGTCAAGGAGGAGATTAAACAACTTCTCAAGGTAGGGTTCATTTATCTGATTGTAGATAATGAGTGGGTCAGTCCCCTCATTATTGTGTCAAAGAAGGAAGGAAAGTGGAAAGTCTGTATAGACTTTTGGTGGTTGAATATGGCAACCTACAAACACCATTTCCCATTGTCATTTCTAGACAAGGTTTTAGACATCATTGAGGGGCATTGTTACTATAGCTTTCTGGACAGTTATAGTGGCTATAACCAAATCTGGATTACACTAGAGGAGCAAGTCAAAACCACATTCATAAGCCCAAGGGAGACCTTTGCATACAAAAAGATGCCCTTTGGCCTATGCAATACTCTCACTATGTTCCAATGATTGGTCCTAAGCATCTTCCAATAATAGATTAGTAGCAAGGTAGAAGTCTTTATGCATGACTTCTCTACCTATAGGGCTACCTTTGAGCAAGCCTTGGACTACCTTGAACAAGTTCTTAAAAGATGTGTGAAGACTAACCTAAGGCTCAATTGACAAAAGAGCCACCTAATGGTCCAAGAGGGCATTGTCTTAGGGCATCATATTTCAAACAAAGGAATCAAGGTAGACCCAGAGAAAGTAAGGATCATCCAAGGAATAAGTAGATAATTAGAAACAATGAAAGATGTGAGTTCATTCCTTGGCCACATTGGTTAATATGGGTACTTCATTGAAAATTTCTCAAATATTGCCAAACCATTGGTGAAACTTACAAAAAAAGATGCACCATTCATCTGGACCAAAGAATGCAAGCATGCATTGCAAAAATTAAGTAGAAACTCTAATTCTATGAGCACCGGATTGGTCCAAACCATTCCACATTATGATGGATGCATCAAATTATGCCTTTGGAGCCATGCTTACATAGTTGGATGATCAAAAACATCCATACTACATCCCTTGTGCAAGTAGGAGCAGTGTGAATGCATAGTTGAACTACAGCACCACTAAAAAAGGACTCATGGTAGTAGTGTAAGCCTTAGAGAAATTCAGGTACTATATGATTAGATATTAGGCTTTTGTGCATGCTAATCATAGTGCCATCTAGTTCCTGATGAACAAGCCAATGGTGAGCCTCTATGTCATATGGTAGCTATTAATCCTTCAGGAGTCTGACTTAACAATGATTAATAGAAAGGGGACTAAGTATGTGGTTGCTGGCCACTTGTCTTGGTTGAGGTGGAATAGCAAAGAGGATGAGGACCCATGATCTAATCAATTTACTGATGAACTCCTCTTTGCTGGTGCTATCAAGGCTTAAGATCCTAATGGAACAAATTGGTATGATCACATCCTCTCCTATCTACTCACCCAGGAGATGCCACAAGAGTGGAACAACAAGAAGAAACAATGGTTTCTTCATCAGGCCAAACTCTTCATGGAAATTAGAGGCAACCACTACAAGAGTTGTGTAGATGGCCTAGTTTGATAGTGTGTCCTTGATGCATATTAGCTTCAAGTTCTCCATGATGCACACAAAGGCCCTTATGGGGGCCACTATGCTAGGAGGAGGATGGCCATTAAGATCATCATGGCAAGGTATTATTTGCCAAAAATATTAAGGGATGCCCATCACTTCTTCTATTCTTGTGATATGTGTCAATGTAATAGAGAGATCACTGCATGTATAGAAGGACCTCAATAGTGGATCCAAATATTGAAGCCTTTCAATCTTTGGGAGATTGACTTCATGGGATGCATTAATCCTATGTTGAATTAAAAGGCATACATCATCATGGTGGTTGATTATTGCACCAAGTGGGTTGAAGCTGCTGCCATCATTGACTATTCATCTTCTACGATGGCATGGTTTGTACAACATGTTGTAAATAGGTTTGGTGTGCCATAGGCACTAATTTTAGATAATGGAACACACTTTACTGTTGCCACTTTTCAAAACCTCATGTAACACTTTGGGGGGTCGAACGTAAGTTAACAACTCCATATCACCCCTGAGCCAATGATGAAGTTGAGGTTACAAATAGAAAAATCACAAAAATACTAACATGAATAGTTAGTAAATATAGGAAGGATTAGAGTAGTAAACTCAACAATGTCCTTTTGGCTTATCATTCAACATGGAAACTTCCTATTAGGTATTCTTCATATGAGTTAATGTATGGGAGACTTCCAACTTTTCCCATCCAAACTAAGCTTTGTACACTTTCAACGGTCTATGACCTTAACTTGAATTTAAGTATAGCCCAAAAAGAAAGATTGATGAACCTTAACACACTAGATGAGAATAGACTAGTGGTCCAATCATTGAATGAAGTGCACAAGGCACATAGCAAGCAACACCATAACTGTAGAATAAGGAAAGTGAAATTTCAACTAGGAGATAAGGTGCTCTACTAGAACCCCATGCATGTACCTCAATGTACAAAATTTCAAACGCTATGGGAGAGCCCTTACCTTATACATGAAACCTTTCCATTTGAGGCCATGATGATCTACCATCTTCCTAGCCCACATTAAAGGTTATTAGTCAACATGCAATAGCTTAAACCTTTCATAGTGACCAAAATAATTGATGGAACTAATACCTTAACTAATGGCCAAGCATGCTCAATCTTTCAAATCTCTCTTGTCCAACTCAGTCATGGGGGAGATGGCCATCCATGCTAACATTTCATAAGTGGCTCTTCAGATTTTTCAACTTTTTTACATTTTCCATTTTCTTGGATATTTTGCAATTTCTTTTATATTTTTTTTATTTTATTTGGTTTTTTCTTATATGTATTTTTCCTCTTTATTGCCATCAAGACTTGGTGCTAAATGCAGTTACTAATTTATGGTGGTTTAATGAACTATATTAATCAAATTGATTACTTAATGACTAGATTTTATCATTGAATTTTGACATTAATCAATGGGACATTAGTTTTCTCATGCTATCAGATAGTGAGCTCACATCATCCATCCATTGCACTCAACTCTATGGTGTTCTCTCATTTTGGGAAGCATGAGGTCCTTTCTTAATATCAAATTATTAAAAGCTAATGACCTTGGTACTTTCTAGACTTGGAAGGAATCAAGTGGAATTGACAAGGGTGTGGCTTTAAGGGGATTTGTCATCTTTTATACTTGCCTACCATCTAGAGTTTTGTGGGTATTCTCATCAATTCCCCACCATGTCTACCATTGAAAAACAACATGAAGCAATGCCTTTACATGGTGTGGTTCCCATAAAAAAACATGGGAATTCAAATCACACCCCTTAGATGAAATAATGGACCACAAGCACTAGTTATGGGGCTAGAAAGACATGTCACCCATGCCTAAAGGCACCCCTCTAACTAAGGCTCTCTTCACTTCATGCTTCTCTTTTCTTCTCTAGTGGGAATGGTGGGTGATCTTTTGGGATGTTGATGAACACTAAGGCATCAAACAGTCTAAGAGTATTAATGTGAAGTCATTGGAAGTGGAAGGACTTGTTTCCAATTAAGGATGGAACCATATCAAGTCACATTAATCAAAAAATCCACAAAGAAATTCATGTGGCCAAGATGAGAAACTCCATTCCATATTCTATCCTAATAATCTATTCTCTCCATTTATCACCTCACTACCTCCTATCATGATTGATCAATGTGTCCATTTTAATATGTCTTAATTTCTTTGGTGGTTTCTTATGTAGTTCGATTTATAATAATCCATGATCATTAGTCATCCTTGGTGCCTACAGACTCCTAGGTATGAGGGCATCGAAGGGCATAAAAGGCATGAGCCTACTATGGGGAGGATTCACTTGCATACTCCTTGGTATGGATGGTTAAAATTCTTATCTTGTAGTCATTTTGCCTTCAAATACATTGTTTTTCACCTTAGATCATCCAAGTTTTGCACTTGTGGTAATCAAACTCCATCCAAATCTCCTTTTCCCAACGCAATTTCAAGCCCTCTTCAATGATTTGTGCTTATTCTAGGATTTTCTGGCTTCCTCTAGACTCTAATTTCATCATCAAACTCTTTCCCCATACTTTTTTTTATTGTGAAAAATTTCTTTAATAGGCTATGTCAATGCATCCTTGTCGACATAGTAGAACAACTCTATATATACGCATCAACACTTAGCCAGTTTTGCACATTTACATCACAATGCTAGGGCAGCTTTTGCATTTTTTTGAGCCTAGAGCAGCTTCCAAGCATTGTAACTTGCAAACCACTTATTAGATTCAACACGTTCTTCGACGCTCAAGCTACCAGAGGTGAGCTTTACATTGTGGGAGTCACAAATCCATGGTTTTTGACAAAGAATTTCTTGAAATTTTTCTAACTTCCAAAGGTTTAACTAATAAAATAATATTAAAAATCACTAATCTATACTAAGTTAAACCTCATCAACAAACTTGGGTAGATAAATGAATAAAATAATAATAAAATAATCAATCTACCATGATCACAACTAGCCTAAGTGTAACTTATCTAAAAGAAGAAAGGTATCAAGAGCATTAAAATTTATACATAAAATACTAATCCTTGGCTAGGTTTGTGATCACAGATGGTGCCAAAGAGGGGACTATAACGAGAAGGACTGTTCCAATCAAGAGAGAAGAAGTTGAGATGAGGAAGGGGCTAGCAGCCACAACAGCCCTAAGAATAAGAAGTAGAGACCCATGCAATAGGATCTCTTCGAAAGGAGCTTGAAGTGGAATTCATTTATCAAATTCCCATAGTAGAGATTAGCCAGTTGTAGTAGGATGAGGCACCAAGGCTTAGGCCTAACTTGGAGATCACATTGGACAAGGCTTGTCTTGCAAGAATTTATTCCAAGGAGGTCCAAAATTTAGTTCTTTAGGAACTAAACTTTGGTCCTTTCTTGGACTTGGCACCAGGGGAAGTCTACACTGAATTGTAGGGGTCTCCCATGTGGCTCATTCTCTCTTCTAATGAAGAGTTGCACATGGGGGAGACCTTTCTTTTCTGGAATAACTAGCAAGGAGATGTCATCATAAAGATCAAAGACATAAGCATCTCCTACTTAGTTGAGGCCATTGTGGATGCCATTAGCTTGCCTGACATAGGGGCAACATTGGTAGAAATGTTTACTCAAGTGGACCCTAATGCTAAGAAGGAATGGATCCAATGGTGCTATGGGATGGACTATAAGGAGTATGGTATACTCATCAAGGTGGAGAGATGCTACTTTAAGATTATGGCCTATTATCTAAATCTAATGGTGAGGCCCAATAAGATCACTACCTTCTTTGCCCATGCGTGCTCCACTCTAAGTGACAAGTTCTCTACCAACCTTCCTTATTTCATCTTCCTCAAAATAGAAAAGTGGTTTAAAGACAATGAGTGAGGGAGGAAGACATTCCCCTTTGTATGTCTAATTTACAAACTTTGTAGAAGGGGAGGCATAGCCCAGTACACCAATGATACACTTCATCATGCTCTTGTTGCATCTTGGTAGGAGATGATGAAGGACAAGGTAGTTTTCAAGTTGCTAGAGGAGGAGCAGCCACCACTACCACCTAATAGTGAGATAGCACCAAAGGGTCATGTAGCTATGGAACACATGAGAAAACTTTGCAAATAGCTATTATAGCAATAGGAGAGAGAGGTAAGCGGTGGAGATCCATCGGTATACCGGCCAGTGTTGAGCTATCTCAATGAAGTAGCCAGAATAATAAGCTGGTTGCAGGATACTACCCCACTATTTTCAACCCAACAGATGTAGATGCCTGCAAGAATAAATCCAAGCATCTAAGAAGTTATGATGTCCATCAATGGATAATAAGGGTTCCCAAAAATTTTTGGGAACATTGCAACTTTCTCGATGCACTTGGAGAAAGCCAAGGGGGCTATTATCCTGGTGATGTAGCACCACAGGCAAGCTACAGTAGTAGAAGTGGTGGCTAATCGAGTGACTGAAGCACTCAACAATCTTGCAATGACCATGCTAGACATAGCTACACTTAAGGATGTGTAGGATTTTGCAAGAGCAAGGAGTGGAAGACTTAGCATAGCCCAACATGAGGAGGTGTTGGACTAAATGGTGGAAACTACGCAACTACTTTCAGAGATCTTTCATCTCTCAAAAGAAATCATAGCTACCCAGTTGGAGCTACTCAAGATAAAGAACAAGCTCATCATTACCAATGCCCAAATTAAGGTAGCCATCATTAAAAACCATCGATTGTGTATTGAGGTTGCAAAATTGAGAGTCCATCTTGTTGATCCCACCATTCTTAGGTAAGTCATCACAAGAGATGAAGCTTTCTTATAGTTATAGAACAAACTCAAAGAATCTAAGAATGCTAAGGAGATGGTGGTCTTCAACACATCCTTATCTAAGGCTCTTACCTTCAACACCAATAAGGATTTAGTGCAAGTTTGCAAGGATAACTTGGTTCTTACCAAGGACATTCATCACATAGATAATGTCGAGGAGAATAAAAAAATACTAAATGGTTGAATTTGTGAGACATCAATAAGAGAAACTTGCTAAGGTAAATGTGAGGAGGTTGGTAGTCGAGAAGCAAAATTTTTCTATGGAGGAAGTCCAAGCGCTTCACTAAAGAATGACCATCTAGGTAGCCAGCTAGAAAAATGAGGCCCTAAAATTCCAAAGAGTGGAAAATCATTACAAGCACTAGGTGGGATTCCTCAAGGAGGTGAACAAGAAAGAAATTCAACTAGCCAAGGTGAAGATAAATAAGATCTTCTAGCAACTCCATCAAAGAGATGATGTATGATAGCCAATCTTTGATGGCGTGAATGCCTACAATAAAGCAGAGGTTTGCTTGAAGAAGTTGCAGATAGAAGAAATGATAGAATATATGGAGATCACCAATCTTTGATATGCAAAATTGATGATGCTAATAGTAAGGAGACCAAGGTTTGAATTGGAGAAGCAGGTGGCGAGCTCATACCTCCTCTACGAGGTTGAGTTCAAACATCACAGAGAGATAAAGCAAAAGTTGGAGACAAAGCTTCAGGTTCTCAGGAGCCATTTCACAAATCAACAAGTGGTTGCTAAGAATTTGGCCAAAAGAATGAATGACTACCACTAATTGTAGAATCTAGTAAAGATGTTCGATATTGAATGCAAACAATTCATAGTTCAATTTGTCAACATCAAAGAGTTATTCTCGATAATGCCTTGTTCATGGGACATTTCCATACTAGTCCATATTAGTGAAGCTACATGGATTGTGTATGATCTAAAGAATAAGGAGGAGAAGATGATAAGATGAAAGCATTATTGAATGTATTTCATCTTTCACTACAAGAAACAACTATAGCAAGATAGCCTCAACTGAATCCATCACCATTGCCATGAGTGCTAGAGCCTAGTGAAGGTCCTTCAGCCCCTAGGAGCCTCCACCTCTTGGCACTATTGGATCTATGCTTTGTCTTTAGCAACTAGAGGGTTCTTGCCATCCATTTTTATAAGGATGTCCAATTTTTTTATCAAGTGATGAGTCACGATATTGGACCCCTAATATCGGATCCCCGATATTGGACCCCTGATATTAGACCCTCGATATCGGGTACATGATATCGGACCCCCGATATCAGATCCTGGATATTGGAGGTGCCAAAGCGATATCAGACATGTGATATTGGAGCTTGCCTAGTTGCCTATAAATAAGAGATGAGGCCACTTGATTTTGCAGTTAGTTTCGTAGTCCCTTACTTGAACTCTTACAGTTTTCCCTTTCCAGAGTTAGAATTATTTTTGAGTATCCACAATAGGAGTCATAAAGTGAATGAATCTTTATTTGAGCATTGTGTACCTGAGCACACCTTGTGTTCAGAAATAACGATGAACTTTGTGATAAACCTTGCAACATTTACAATAGCTTATTTATTGCATTTAATGTTATTTACAGTTATTCAATGCTTTCATTAGTTAAGTGGTTGTTTTATTGATTTGTTAATTTTCAACAAGTAAGCACACTTAGTACAACCACTTCAAGCATATGTGGAACACTTGGTAACCCAGTAATGACTAGCATTTGGTAATCCCAGTAGTGTTACACTAGTTTAGGATGTGTACAGAGAGTGGGAATGGATGCTGGTGTTAGGACTAGTTAGAACCTTGCTAATTAGTTAAATTAAATTAGTTACTTAATTATTTCATTTCTCCCTTTTTAGCACCAGGACATAAAACATAAAAAGCATAAAAATCATATACCTCAAGTTTACTTAACCATACAATTGTGCCATACGAGTAAGCTTAGGAAGACAATGATCACCTAACCCATCCTTGTTCTGTGAAGGCGCATAAGCACTTAGTCCTTGGAGTTCGACCGGATCATGCATAACACTTGTATTTGTATGGTTGAGTGTAGGGGTACCTCGCCGCTCATCATTGGCACTATTGCCGAGGACTTTTTTGTTTGTGCACTAATTAGAACTTAGGAAATCTTTCCATCATTGGAAAAAACCCTTAGGGTTAGTTATTTTAAAATCATCAAAAAGAGAGTATTGCACACTAAATAACTAATCATGTCTCCTTATTCTTATGAGAGTGCTTCACCCCTAGGTCTGACACCATGAAAAATTGGAGGTGGAGTGTATAGGATAATTTGCTAGTACCCCAACAGTTTCACTTGGTACACATTCATCCTAATGAGTATATACCAGAATTTACCTTTATCCTCCACCAGGATGAACAACTACATTGGCGGGATTTAGAAGGCAACATAGTGTTACCCCTCGATCGCTCAATCCCAAGCATGCTTCTTCGTGCTCTCACACAAATTGGTATGCAGCACTTACAATCAGAGTACGTTGTGCATGAACAAGATTTGAGAGATTATTAACCCACGGAGGCACCACATCAAAGGGACCTACAACAGGAGAGACATTACAAATCTATGAAGGGAAAGTGGTCTCAAGATGTCCCGTGTGTCATAAGTGAAAATGAGGGTGTGAACCTACCTCGGGAGGTTTTCCACATACCGATGTTCCTCTCATTGACTTTGATTAAGGAGTTGTGTATTAGAATCTTCACTCAACCATTCATAACCTAGGTTCTGATACCAATGGACACAAAGGGTCTGAAAAAGAAACACGAACACATGACGAAGATGGACATTCTAATCGTAACTGCGATCGAGGCCACGACCACCAAAGAGAAAGTGATAGGCACTGTCATGGTGCCAGTCCTCCTTCCTCTCCACCTTCATCATCTCCTTCCCCCTCTCCTTCAGGATCAGAACACAATTGCAAAGGAAAAGACCCTGAGGATAATGGTAGGTGAAATAGGGATCATAGACAAAACAGTCGAGAAAGGGAATGAGGGAATTCTAGAGAAACACCCCACAAAAGGAGGGAGAGTAGGGAACAACATAGGCATCATAGACACCATAGAGGATATGATCAAGATGAACCCTTACTCACTACCTGAAGTATGCTAGATATAACTAAGGTCGTTAGGATCCCAACGAGGCACTAAAAGGATAGTAGGATCAAAAGGTTAGACATGAATAATATCCCACAATTTAAAGGGGGATACAACACTGATCCTCAAAATCATCTATAAGCATTCTATGACACATGTGCCTTGAAAAATATAGAAAATGAATGGCAAAAACTAAAGTTGTTTCCATGGACACTGATTAAGGAAGTAGAAAGTTGGTACTGGTCCTTAGAATCGGAATCCTTTTGTCGATGGAGAACCATGTTAAAGCTATTCAACGATAAGTATCAAACGTACTCTTGACTGTCCAACCTACGTAAGCAAATCCAAAGATGGAAACAAGGAAGACACAAACCCTTGGATGCTACCATGGGCTGATATTATGCACTATTACATCATTGCCGTGGCCATGGTTACTTGTAGAGGAAACAACTGCGCCATCTCATAGATGGGCTTAGGTACAAAACGCGAAGAACCCTTGGGACTTATGCCCAAGGGAGACTATCCAAGCTTAGAGCCCATCAAGTACAAAGATTATTGGAGCAAGTTGCCAAAGAGGAAGGTGAGTTAAGAAAAAGAGAAAGTGTAGAAGAATACAATAGAGATCCTTCCCTCCAAAAGAAGGAAGTTAGATTTTATGAAGATGAAGAAGAGTCACCACTCAAAGAGATGGTAAATAGGAAGACTTAGCCCATTCAAGAAGTTGCATTAGATGTATCGACAAAGTTAGATCAAACGTGGAACTCCCTAGATGATAAATTTCAAACCGTTCTAAAAATAGTAGAGGAGTCTAGAGAGCAAAGTAGTGATTGGGAGAGAAGGAAAAAGAGAGAAGCTGAATAAGAATGTAACAAGGGTAAGAGCAAAGTTTCCTTCATTGAAGAGGTTGTGGATTCAGACACAGACAATGATAGTGGATGTGAGATATACCAATATGAGCATCCTAAGGGATGTTGCCCAGTAGTGTCACATCTACAAGAGTTTGGGGTGTATGCACTGAACCCATGATTAAATAGACGACAAACACCCCGAAGGTTACTTTATCCTCAAGGTAACCCAAGGTAGTTCCAGCAACCCTTGATGTATTAT
>MNCI01007670.1:247272-260638 GCA_015680685.1 Gnetum montanum | reverse complement strand
TATGCCAATATAGAATTTATATTGACCCCTCCATGAAACCTTGATGACAACTGCAAAGGTGACTAAACCCAAAGCTTAAGCAAGTGGTTAAAGAAGAAATTGAACAAGTTCTAAAAGCCAGGTTCATCTACCGCATTGCTGATAGTGAATGGGTTAGCCCATTAGTTGTTGTGCCCAAAAATGAAGGCAAATGGAGGGTGTATATAGAATTTAGGTTGTTAAATATAGCAACATTCAAGGGCCACTTCTCATTGCCATTTGTCAACCAAGTCTTAGATACCATTGTAGGGCATTACTACTATAGTTTTTTGGATGGTTACACTAGATACAATCAAATTCAAATAGTACCAGAAGACCAAGCCAAGACTACTTCACAAGTCCTTGGGGGAAATTTGCATATAGGTAGATGTCATTTGGCTTATGCAATGCCCCAACAACATTTCAATGTTTGGTTCTAAGTATCTTTTAGTAGAAAATAGGGAATGCTGTGGAGGTCTTTATGGATGATTTCTTCACCTATGAATTAGACTTTGAACAAGCATTGAACCAATTAGAGCAAGTACTAAAATGATGTGTTGAAACCAACTTAAAGCTCAATTGGCAAAAAAGCCATTTGATGGTCCAAGAAGGCATTGTATTAGGACACNAACCAACTTAAAGCTCAATTGGCAAAAAAGCCATTTGATGGTCCAATAAGGCATTGTATTAGGGCAAAAAATTTCACAAATAGGGATAAAGGTAGATCCTAAAAAGATTAAAGTCATTCAAGGAATCAATCGTCAACCTAACATTGTAAAAGATATCTGATCATTCCTTGGATATATTGGCTATTATAGACACTTCATTAAGAACTTTTCAAGGATTGCAAAACCTTTGGTAGAACTAACGAAGAAGGAAGTACCCTTTGAATGGACCAGGGAATATGAGTTAGCTTTCCAAACCTTAAAATAGAAGCTTGTAGAAACACCTATTCTACAAGCTCCTGACTGGTCCATACCATTTCACATAATGACTAACATGTCCAAATTTTCTTTAGGAGCTATACTTACATAGTTAGATGATAATAAATGACCCTATTACATTCACTGTGCAAGTCAAAATATTGCTGGTGCATAAGTTAATTACACCACAATAGAAAAAGAATTAATGGCTCTGGTGTTTGCACTTGAAAAATTTAGGCACTATGTATTGGGCTATAAGATATTCGTACACGTAGACCATAATGCAATTTGGTTCCTAATGAATAAACCAATGTTGGCCCTTGCATCATACAATGGCTCGTGATCCTGCAAGAGTTTGATCTTACGATGATCGATCATAAAGGCATCGAGAATGTTGTTGCTAATCATTTATCTCAGTTATGATGGGACAACAAAGAGGATGAATATCCCATTTCTAATCACTTTTCTAATGAACTCCTCTTTGCAGGTGTAGTAAATAATCAATTAACCATGAAGACAAATTGGTATAGTAGCATTCTTACCTATCTCCTTACACATGAAACACCACAAGGGTTGGATGTTAAAAAGAAACAACAGTTTCTTCATTGAGCCAAATATTTCATGGAAATCAATTGACACCTTTATAAGGTATGTCCCAATGGCTTGGTTTTATGGTGTGTTCTTGATGTAGATCAATTATGAGTTCTCTAAGATGCTCATGAGGGCCCTTGTGGGGGTCATTACGTAGGGAGACAAACAACCAGTAAAATCTTACTCGTAGGATATTATTGGCCTACATTATTCTGGGGCGCTCATCATTTCGTCCAATCTTGTGAGTGTTGTCAACATAATGGGGGAATTACTACTAGAATGGAGGGTCCACAATAATGGATTCAACCTTTAGAACCCTTCGACATATGGGGTATTGATTTTATGGGGCCTATTATATCAATGTCCAATGGAAAAGCATACATCATTGTTGCTGTTGATTATTTTACAAAGAGGGTAGAAGCAACCGTTGTTATGGACTATACATCATCTACTGTTGCACGATTTGTTCAAAAAAAATTGTAATTAGGTTTGGCATGCCTCGTGCACTTATTTCTAATAATGGTACACACTTTACAGGTGCGACTTTTTGAAAGTTGATGCAACGCTTTGGAGTGAAGCATAAGCTAACTATGCCATACCATCCTCAAGCGAATGGCCAAGCCGAAGTCACCAATAGGGAGATCACAAAAATATTGATGTGAACCATTAGCAAATATAGGTGAGACTAGAGCACCAAACTGAATGATTCTCTTTGGGCATACCACTCCACATGGAAACTCCCTATATGCTACTCTCCCTATGAGTTAGTGTATGGTAAACTTTCAACTCTTTCCATCCAAGCTAAGCTCTGTACACTATTAATAGCATGTGACCTCAACCTTGACCTCACTCTAGCATAAAAAGAACAGTTAATGAACCTTAACTTACTAGATAAAAACCGATTAGCCACCTTGTCATCTAATGAACTACACAAGGCCTTCAACAAGTAACATCATGACCTAAGTATTAGGAAAGTCAAATACCAACCAGAAGATAAGATGCTGTATTAGAATCCCACACATGTGCCACAACAAACTAAATTTTAAAAACTGTGGGAAGGACTTATATCATTCATGAAAGTTTCCCTTTAGGGGCCATGATGATCTATAAACTTGAAAGCTCGGATAGGAAACTATTAGTCAACATCTAGCAAACCAAACCTTTCCATGAGCCTAGAATGACCAATACTAACACTACCTCTTTTAATGGACAACCTTGCTCATTATTTCAGATCTCCTCCTTCCAACTCAATTGTGGGGGAGATGGCCACTAATGCTAACCATTTGAAAGCCCTCAGTTCTTTTGTCCTTTTTGTTTTACACATTTTTCATCTTTACTTGTTTTTGTTTTACACCATTGTTAACATTTTTACTATTTGTTTATTACTATTTATTTTTCTATTACATTTTGTTTGAATTACTTTCACTTATCATCTAATAAGTGCTCATGATGGTCGATTGTACTATAATGGTGTTGATTTCTAATGTTTGGCTTTTACCTTTGACTTTTAATGTTGATACTAAGATATGATTTCTTTTGATAAAATAGGCAATGAGTTCACATCATCCATTTAGCTCTATGGTCTCCCTTGATCTTGGAACTATACTATCCCTTTTTCTAAGTAAACTTATTAATGAATTGGTGGCTTGGTATTCTTCAACCCAAGGAAAGATTCAAATGGATTGAAAGGGTTGTGACCTCAAGGGGATTCGACACATTTGTGCTAGTTATTCTCTTGGGTTCTTGGATGTTTATCATAAGTTTTCCGCCATTCCACTCTTGACCAAATATTAGGAAGTTGACTAAATCAAATAAGTCTTTGCATGGTGTGGTTCTCACGCAAAAAGGAAAAAAACAAACAAACAATTGGTGGGAATTCAAAGCTCACACCTTAGACATAATAAGAAACATGGACTAAAAACACTAGTTATGGCACTGAAAAGACATGTTACCCATGCTTGAAGGTTCCCTCTAACTAAAGCCCTTTCTTACTTCTTGCTTCTCTATCTTTCTCTTGTTGGAATGGTGGTGGATTTGTGGACACTTGCTTGTTGCCTTACGAGGATGGATTGGTCAAGTGTGTTGATGCGAGGTCACTGGATGTGGTTAGTTTTAATCTAGATTTGGGCCAAATTTTCTTAAGTTACCTTAATCACACACTACACAAGGGACTTTACACAACCTTGATTTTGGGATCCCATTCCATTCTATCCTCTTTTTCCATATTACCTTCCATATCCCACCTCATTGTCAGTTTTATGATTAGTCTATATCTTGGTTGACACATTGTTATTCTTTGGTAAACTCTTGTAGGTAAGTTCTTAACCATTGTTTCCATATGACGTTTCTAGAGCCTATGGATTCTTTGGTTTGTGGGTTTGTCAGGGCATTAGGAGCATGAGCCTGCTTTGGGGAGGACCCACTAGCATTCCTTTTTGGTGTAATTGTTAAGTTCTTTCCCTTAAACATTTCTTGCAAGTAACTATTTCTCGTTCACCCCATCAATGACATCCATTTTTGTTTTGTCTTAATGGCTTTACCATTGTTATTTCTCTCATCTTTCTTGTTCTTTCAATTTTTCCACCCTATCGCTACTGGAGGTTTGCTCTTAGTTGTGGGGGTCCTGTCACAAAATTTTCCATTCCATTACTTATCTCACCCCTACACCTTAGATAGTCATCAATTATAAACCTCTAACTCAGTATCTACCATACCCACAACCTAGCCAGTGTGCTTCATATCGAGGCAAGGTATTAATGGCACTATGTCTTATTTATCCTTAGTAATTTGTGATTGTGTTGTGTGTGTAGATGGCGATCACATGAATCAATGGATTGGGGTAGGAGGGAGCACTCAGGATGGACTGGAGCTAGAGCATTTACGCAAGGAATAAGCTTGATCATGTGGCCATGAATGAACAATGGTGTGCACATTTTTGACATTGGCAGCAACGTGCCTCATTTTGTTTTCTCTCTCTCTTCAAGCTATCAAATGAGGGTTTGGATGTCATTTATGTACAGTGTTCACCAAAATGGTTATGACCATCAATGTTGTAATATGTTTGTCGATTCGTTCACCGAGCACTTTGAGTTTGTCATTCCATGTCACCGTTAGTTGTCGTTTAGTTAATAATCCCATACCTTCCTAATATTTTGTAAAGAAGTCAAGGAAAAGTTTTCATTCAGTCATGGGGGCATGATCAGTCATGATATCGGAGGTGCCAAAGTGATATCGGACATGCCATATTAGATCTTGTCTCGTCACCTATAAATAAGAGATGAGGGCACTTGATTTCGTAGTTAGTTTCATAGTCCCTTACCAGAACTCATGCAATTTTTCCTTTGTAGAGTTAGAATTATTTCTGAGTGTCTGCAATAGGAGTCATAAAGTGAATGGATCTTTATTTGAGCATTATGTACCTTATCACACCTTGTGTCTAGAAATAAAGATGAACTTTGTGATAAACCTTGCAACATTCAGAATAGCTTATTTATTGCATTTAATATTATTTACAGTTATTTAATGCTTTCATTAGTTAATTGGTTGTTTTATTGATTAGTTAATTTTCTACAAGCATACTCAGTATGACCACTTCAAGCATATGTGGAACACTTGGTAAGCCAGTAACGACTAGCGTTTGGTAATCCCAGTAGTGTTACATTGGTTTAGGATGTGTACGGAGAGTGGGAACGGATGTTGGTATTAGGACTAGTTAGAACCTAGCTAATTAGTTAAATTAAATTAGTGACTTAATTATTTCATTTCTCCCTTTTTAGCACCAGGACATAAAACATAAAAAGCATAAAAATCATATACCTCAAGTTTACTTAACCATACAATCGTGCCATATGAGTAAGCTTGGGAAGATAACGATCTCCTAACCCATCCTTGTTCTGTGAAGGCACATAAGCACTTAGTCCTTGGAGTTCAACCAGATCACACATAACACTTGTATTCGTATGGTTGAGTGTAGGGGTACCTCGCTGCTCATCATCAAGGACACCCATTTTTGTAATTTTGTAATTTCATACAATATAGCATTCAAAGTTAGTTAGTTAGAGTCAGTCAGTCAATAACCCCATACCTTTCAAAATTTTTAAGAAGCTCGATCCTACTTTTGTTGACTTAAGGACAATTTTTCACTTAGTCATGGGAGTATGATAAATCTTTTAATTAGCTGCATCAATGGACCCGTGTTGATGTAGCCCCATCAATGCAGCCTCGTCAATGCATAGTTTGATGTGTCAACACAGATGGATCAATGTAATATCTTGTATTGCCTATATAAATGTTTGTACACACTGCATTTATGACACATTAGTCACTAGCCTAATTCCTAGTCCAAAGTTAGAATATTTTCTAAGTGCCTGTAGTTTGACTTCAAGGATTGTATGGATCCTTATTCGAACATCAATGTACCTGAACACTTTGATGTGATGATAATAAAGATGAGATTCTTGGAACTCCTTGTAGCACTTAAGAATAGATTAATGTTTCTTTTAATGCACTTTGCATTCATGTTTAAGTTAATTAACGAACTTAATAACACATAAGTATGACCACTTTAAACATAATGCTTAATGCTTGGTAATCCCAGTAGTGGCTATTTGGTACACCCAGCAATAGATACTTGGTAACCTAATAGCGTTAGAGTGAGTTCAGGATGTGAATAGAAAGTGAGCTCGAATGCTTATGTTAGGCTAGTTAGATTAAGGCATTAGATAGTTAAACAATTAATTATCTATGTTTCACACTTAGATTAAATAAAATATAAATAAAAATCATGTGCATTGGCTTACACTTAACCAAACAACTAAACTTACATAAGTAAAGCTAAGAAGACAATGATCATAACTCTTACAACACTATCTTTGCTCATTGGTACACTTAGGGACTAAGTCCACAAAATTTGATTGAATCATTGGTGAATGCTTGTGATTTGTATGGTTAAGTGGAGGAACTACTTGCTACTCATCATCATGGAAGAAACACATGGATTTGCTGCTCTTAAAATGGAAGCATGGTGGAGCCTTTGAGGGTGAAGACCATATCCAATCTTCTTTCATGAATTTCTCCATTGTGACATAAGGACAAAATTGTGCTAATGTGTGTGTGTATTTATATATGTCATGCATACATTGTGTTATGTATTTATATGTGTTTGTGAAATAAGTTTTTGATGGTAGAGATAAAATGTTATGAGCTCTAACCATTCCATGTTTGTTGTGCTTTGGTTTGTGTGTAAATTTTAGCCTATGTGAGGGGGCAACCACTATCCCAAGTGTAAAGGTCTATTGTATGAAAATCAAGAGTCTTTTATGGAAATCAAACAGGCCAATGTAACATCTCTCCAATGATGGGATATTTCCTTGGTGTTTTGGCATGTTTAAAAGTGTTTTGGGACTATTTTGATGAGTCTAGGAGGTTCAAGGGGCTATGAGGACTTGTTTGTAGGTGTCCAGAGGTTCTAGACCTTAAAATGAGCATCTTTGATTTTGGCGCTAGTAGGATAGATGTCTACTCTGATAGTTGGATGTCTAAGTTGCATAACAGATGTCTAACTTGATTTATGAACATCTACTTTGACATCTCTACAACTCGGGATAAACATTTACTATTTCCTTTAGAGATATAATAAGAATTGTAATAGACATTAAATTGAATGGTAAATTGGAGGGAAGATGAAAAGACATGCAGGGAAGAATATAAATAGACCTCTTGGGCCTTCAATTTGATTAAGAAAAAGAGAGGGAGAAGAGAGAGTCTAGGAAGAGAGAGAAGAGAGAAAGAGAGAGTTTAGGAAAAGAGAGGTGAGTTGAAAGAAGAGTAGAGAGAGATAGGATCTTGGCAAGGTGCCTTGATCATCATCCATGTGAGTGTGTGTTTTCTTTGATTGAGTGTGTGAGAGTTTGATTGAATCTCTTGTCTGCCCTTGGGAATTAGCATTCCTTTCATATGTAAATTCTCCATTTAAATAAGAATAAAGCTTTGATTTTTCTTTTCTTGTTCAAATTTACTATTTTATGACTTTGAGAGAGCTTGGATTGTGGTATCCATGTGAGCTCCTCATCACCAAGATTTATAGAAGTTTATAACTTAGTTCTATCTAGTAGAATTGAACTTGTGACCTTGGATTACTAGGCCAAGGTCTGTACCACTAGGCTAATATCTCATTGTTGATAGAAATTTGTAAATAACCTATACATGATGACATATATTAAGGAAGGATGATGTGGGATTATTTTTCCCTATATTAACATTCATTAGTTGAACCTAGGACTCCATTAAGGGATTAACATTCATGAGTAAGAGAAGATTAAGAGATTTGATAGGAAGTGGATTATAATAACTTTAATAGTATCCTATCCTTATTTTCTTCTCAATTTAGAATTTTTAGTATTGTTGAAGTCTATTAATTATAAGTTTGAGGTAGGTTTTTGGGAAATTTTGGCAGGGGATAAAAAATAGATGGAAAACATTATGTTTTATGTTATCTTGATTTATGATTAAGAATGTACATTTGATTAGTGAAATGGTAGAAAAATTTTGTTATTTGAGTAAAGAATTTTTCTTTTTTGCTAATCATTGGTTTTATTGTCATGGCAATGTTTTTCACCTTGTGTTAGTGTAGTAACTATACTATATTTTTTCTACATTTTTTTAAAGGTTGTGTGGGTATTGTTTTGGAGGATGTTTTATTTACCAATGATAACAAGGCACACTTGAACATTTCTATCAATTGTTTGTGCATTTTACTTAGAATGATTAGATGTGTATTTTTTTTCTTTTGGAAAGAAATAACTTGTGATTTTGGTTAATTGATGCAATCTAAGTTACTACATTTGTAGAGTGTCAAATGTTTAATTTTGGAACTTTTATATCTATAGATGTTAATTATTTTCCTAGGTTTATCTAAGTTGACATTTTTGACGAACTTCAACCTAGCAAGTCACTACTTTTCTAAACATCCCTATTACATTTGATAGTTGGCTAGATGTGCTAGTCTCTACAATTTGCAACTTTCCCATTTGACATTAGTTCCATTGATCACAAATTACAAGGAGGTTGTAGTGTAAACAAAAAGTTTGGCCATAAGTCATAGTATGTTAGTGGTCAAGTTGTGGTGAGTATGGAAAAACAAAATACTAACAACTTAGTGAAAAAATGGATGTATGCCTAGGCAATGCCAAGTCATGTTGGGATGATGTAAGACAACTAAATACAAAGGCAAGTCATGGATTCCAACCTAAGAATGAGAAATATGATGGTTATGTGGTATGGGTTGAAATTGTTGTGTGCTAGTACAAGTCCCTACCACCCAGATGTGATGCTATTATAGATTTCTACTGAATGTTGCAAAGATTAGTTATGGACTCAATCTTTCTATTATTATGATTATTAATGAGTTGAAGCTAGAACAAAAGGAGTAACTAGTTCATGAGAAAGATATTTAGAGATCTTGTGTTAACCCCCCACCTTATGAGGTCTCGATGTGGCTTTCAAAGTGATTCCTTCTACCATTAGAGAGAAAGGCTTTTTTTGGAACAACTCTATTAGCTTATGACTCCAAAATATGATAGGGACATCTAATTAGGCAATGATATGTTAAATAGATTAAATAGGTTTTTCAACAAGTACATATCTCAACATGAAATACGCTCCATTCAATGTAGGATGCTAGTCTTCTAAAGATGGTTGTAGTAGTGGTGGTGTTGATAAATGATGGCTATGATGATTCTAGCATATGATTTGATGTTTTCTCTATGTATGATTAATAGATGTTGCTTAGATATGTGTTATAAGTTGATTTCTCAGGTCTTACCAACAATCCTATTAATTATCTAGAAAATCTTATAAATAACTAACAGAAATGCTACGAAACCACTAACTATATCATAAAAATAAATAGTTAACAAATAATAATAATTAATTACTAGCATAATTAAAATAGTACAACATAGCATAGCAAAATTCCCTATTAATAACATTAATAATTAAATAAAAATAATTATAAAAATGAAAATAAATATAAGCACAAAAGTGTAGATGTCAAAAAATAAAATAAATTACATAATTGGAAAGCACGTGAGGAGATGATCCCAATGACACTCATTTCACATAAATAAGATTTCTAGAAACAAAGTTATTTAAATTTTAAATTTATTTGAATATCCTCTAAAAATAATTTTAAATAATAAAATAATATTAATTTTTTCCTCAAATGTATAGTGCACACTAAAATTTAAAAATGATCTTTGCAACATCTTGGATAAGATGGAAAGACAAAAATTTGATAACTATTACATTTTATTATGTATTTATGAAAATAAGTACATGGCTCAAATATTCAAAATTTGTACATATATTCTATTTTACAAAAATACAAAATATACAAAAATTCCAAAGATCCATCATTGATAGAATTGGATCCCTATCATTTCATATCTCTCTCTTAACATTATCTTGACTATTTTACTATCTTTGCATTAAAATGTAGGAGGAGCTAGATGGCCTCAAGTAAGAACGATTATTTTATTTATTGAGCATGCAAGGTTTTGGGTTGATTATAGTTTAAGTTGTATTTTCCTAAAGAAATAAGAAAAAAAAATATCGGAGGAAGATCATATTAGCAAGAATCAAATGCATCTTGGAGATGATAAATTATTCCAAATTTTAAGAAACCAATATTAGCAAAAGATACTTAAGTTTGTTTCAAAATGTTTAATTTGTCAAGAAGTTAAAGTAGAACCTTAAAAACCAAGAGAACTACTTCATGTTCATGACATATGCAAATGAAAATGAAAGGTCATTAGCATGGACTTCATTTTAGAATTACCAAAGACTAGAAGGAAGCTTGATGCTATATTACTGATTGTGGATCTCCTAACAAAATATACTTATTTTCTAATTAAGTATAACTAAAAAATTGCATAGTTTGTGAAAGTAATTGATGAATCATGGTTTGCCAGGTGTTGATATTGGACCCTTGACATCAGACCCTTGTTATCAGACCTTTGACATTGGACCCTTGACATTGGACCCTTGTTATCGAACCCTTGACATCGGACCCTCGATATCAGGTACACGATATCACGGCCTGGATAACGATATCAGATACATGATATCGCGATTCTTGTATAAGCCTATAAATACACCTTTGAGTGGATAGGAAGGGGAGTAAGTGTTAGAGTTAGTAGGTGTAAGTGTAGAGTATTTTTATTCATTTTTAGTTCATCTCAACTCTTTTCCTAGTGCATGCCCACAGTGTGATGATTGTAATTGTACGAAACCTTTATTTGAGTGTGACATACTTGGACACGCACATGACCGGAAATAAAGATTGAGATTACTTCATCATTGCAGCATTCACTTAGTTTAAATTTCTTAACTGTTATTGTTATTTACTATTTTCTTAATTAATATTTCTTACCCTTCATTTTCTATCCCTGTTATTAAATGTGGAATGAGTATGACTTAATTACGAGCATTTAAGTGTGACTACTTGGTAACCCAGTAGCGTATCTAGGAGTGCTCAAGTAATATACACTTGGTAATCCCAGAAGTAGTACATGAGGTCCAAGATGTGTACTGATGATTAAGGACGGATGCTCATCACACTCAGGCTAGCTTAGATTCTCTTCTCCCACTCCCTCTTAGCTTAAAACAAAGTTATTTTCCATTGCCTCTAGGAGTAGCACTAGTTTAGGATCATATCATACATGTCACTCTGGACTAAACCATACTTGACAAAGTAAATACTAGTCTAGGTGGGAAGACAACAAACTGCAATCAACATGTAACTATCTAGATACCACAACTAGTCCATCTGTGAAGTTTGACCAGATCATGCATACACACTTGTATTCATATGGTTGAGTGTAGGGGTACCTTGCCACTCATCAGTAACTTTCATGATGTTTTTCACTTATTTCTATATTAGAGTCTTATGTTAATCATTAGTCATGTTTAATTTCATATTATGAAGTTAAGTTAGGAGTTAAAAATCTTATTTGAAAAGTCATGTTATGCTTTTAAAACGAGGATAGCATAATATCTAAAAGTATGAAAGGGACTTTATGTCACGTGATCTCTCTTAAGTGTTATAAAAGAAGTTCAATGCCCTTATTTTGAACTTGATATGATAGTGAACATTTCATTGCACTGCACTCTCATTTTTATTAATAGAATAAGGAGTTCCTTGTGTTAAAGTTTCTTTATGCTTTAAGATTTTCTTTGTGATTTCAAAATGAGTTCTTTACATTAATCATGCTTTAGCTTAGATTTCATAGTATTTCTAATTTCACACACATTTAACATCCATTTCATGATCATTTCATAATTTGTTCACATTTCTTAGACTACTTCACAAGTTTCACAATTAATGTTTCATAGATGATCATAAATTAATAAATCTATAGATTTGATGTTGCTTAATGGATGATTCATATTCTTATGTTTAGTAGATTTGAGCTTATTTCATTCTACCTTTACAAAGAAATTAATTTATTCCATCTCATCTTGTAAGGATTTTTAGGAATTCTTGTGAATCTCCTTGAAATTCTTGTTAAATTTCATAAATTTAAATGTATGGCTGTAATTTAAAGGAATATTAAATGTTTAGAATTCTTTGATTATAGTTTTATACATATATGTTCCAAATCTAAATCCTAAAAGATTAGAGAGAAGCATTTGGTTACAATCTTTAATGATTTAGATGTTGTAGAGTAGAAACCTCAAGAATTTGATCCAAAATCATGTGTAATTTGCTTTGCATGTAATGTCTAAAGATAGATCTAAGTTACATCTAATGTTTTGTCATGTATCCATGAAGAATTGAGCTAATAAATGCTCCTAAAATTAAAGTTTGAAGTTGGAATTTGCTTATGCTTGACAACACTATGTAGACCATAAACTTAGTGCGATTCTTATAATCACTTATGGTAAACTCATGGTTAGTCTCAAATATTTTCTAATAAAACTATGAATCATGATCATTTCCATTGTTAGTACACTGGTAATTGCTATATCCACTCATTTTTTTATGATAATGTGACTTGCAACTAGATCACGTTAGTTGATGTGATTCGCAATCCATTGACAACAAATATGTTATATAGTTTTATCAATCACTATGACCCACAATTAGGTCATGGCCAATTTATAGTATAAACTATAACCTTACTACTACTCATGGTTAGTTTATTTTCAATGCAAATCAACCATGATGACTGATGACCACCTTGTAGTTAACTCGTGGTCCTTAAAAATATACAAGAAGACTTTTGTTATTAATCCTAAGCTTCCCAAGCATATCAAACTTAGCATCACGTCCTCTAACATTCCTTAGTACCCACTTCTCTATTATAATCAAGGATATTGCTAAGTTGTTTATTATGAACATTATGAGATTACATGAAATTCTAGTTAAGATAATATGTGATTGAAATCCCAAGTTGACCTCTAGATTTTAGCAATTCTTTCAAGCAAACATGGATACCAAAATAAATATAAGTTTTGCCTATGATCCCCAAACAGATGAACAAACAAAGTGAGGAAATTAAGTTTTAGAAGATATACATAGAAGTGGGATGAAATACTACATTTAGCAAATTTTCATGCAATAAAAATTATAATGTAAGTGATGAGTGGCGAGGTACCCCTACACTCAACCATACGAAACGAGCGTCGCACGCGCGATCTGGTCGAACTCCGCAGATGGACTAGTTGTGGCACCTAGATAGTTAGCCTTAGGTCGCAGTTCGCTGTCTTCCCATCTAGACTAGTTTTGCATATGTCACATATGGTTTAGTCTAGATGAGGTGTATGATGTGTTC
>MNCI01007670.1:230083-243402 GCA_015680685.1 Gnetum montanum | reverse complement strand
GTGGATTTGGAAATAGAAAATGATAGTGGATGTGAGATATGTCAATATGACCATCCTAAGGGATGTTGCCATGTAATCTCACATTTGTAGGAGTCCGGGATGTATGCACTCAACCCATGATTAAACAAAAGGAAAACAACTCTAAGGTTACCTTATCCTCAAGGTAACCCAAGGCAGTTCCACCAACCCTTAACATATTATCCTAGTGGAACTCCATCACAACCGATTGAGCAATATCAATAGTAGCAACACCCACAATCATGGGGAATGCCACCACCAAGGCAATAGTATCCTTACGGGCAACCTGACCTATATGGATATTATGTGTAGAAGCCAATCTCCCCACATGACTCTATTAGTCACGTCACTCTTGAAACTCACTACCAAGCCTATGAGTATTATGGGACTCCCTCTTCTAGAGGCAATATTCTGCAAGCATATCATCCTTCTCATTCGGTCGCATCTCTTGCACCAATAGCTCCACTACCACTTGCTCCTGTGATGCAAGGTGAAATCCCTACCCAGCCACAACAATGTAATGCCATGAGGGCTGTTAACTCTCAACCTACTATTGGTTCCAACAACCACATGAAGAAAAGACCTTTCTTTAGAAAGAATAGTCCAACCAAGCCCTTACAATCACAAGCGGCTGATTCCTTAGACACCTCAGTATCAATCAAAACTTTGGAGCCCCCTTCAACCCAATCACCACACTCAATGCATATGGTTATGCTAACACATGTCATCATCAATTGGATCAAAGCTGGTCACCTTTCTAGGAAATTATCTGATCCTGGGAGTCCTCTGATATACTTACAAATCGCTGGAAATGAATTGTGCAAGGCTCTTTTGGATTCAGGTTTTGGTGTTAACTTGATTTCTCAAGAAATGTACAAGGTTTGGAACCTACCTCCATTGAAAAAGAGCAACATCTGTCTAGAGTTGGCCGACCAGTCCATCACTGTCCCATTGGGATTGGTGGAAGACATTGTTAACACTATTTGTAGGTGGTCGTACCTAGCTAACTTCCTAGTGATTTAGGTAAACAATGGTAAGGGGGACTTCCCAATCATAATGGGAAGAGCATGGCTAAGCACCATCGATGCACACCTAGGAATCCATGATCTTTCCCTAGAAATATCAAAGGAAAATACATTCAGAAAGATTGAGAAGAAGAAAGTTCCGTGCATCGCATATAGTGACACAGGGTGTAATTGCATGCAGAGGCCATGATTTGTGCAAAGTTTAGCATTGCTTGCATGCAATCAGTGTGCATAAGTGATTAACATACAAAGATTCCTGTATGCAGTAGTCACACGATAGGAAGACACTTAGTGGCTGATAGCTGATCAAGAAAGTAGTTCACTCATATGCATGAAACTAATTGAGGGTTTGACTTGTGCTTACATCAATAGCATAGATGCATTAGAGCAAGTCCACTACCAACTTCCAAGTCTTAACCTTGAAAATATCAACTGGGAAAAGTTGGAAATCCCTAAGAAATTTAAGTAGGAGCCCCTCAAACTAAAATCATTGCCCACTGGTATGGAATATACGTTCCTTAAAAACGAAAAATTGGTAATTATCAATGCTAAGCTTGCTCCTCAATAGAAAGAAGAACTGTTGAAGGTAATAAATAAATGGTCAGAAGCTTTTTCTTGGTTATATTTTGAATTAACTATAATAGATTGTAGGATATGCCAACATAGAATATACACTGACCCCTCCATGAAGCCTCGAAGACAACTGCATAGGCAATTGAACCCTAAGATGAAGCAGGTAGTTAAGAAAGAAATCGAATAGCTTCTCAAGGCTAGGTTCATATACCCCATTACTGATAGTGAATGGGTTAGCCCCTTAGTTATTGTGCTTAAAAAGGAAGGCAAATGGAGGGTGTGCATAGATTTTAGGCTACTAAATATGGCAACATTTAAAGATCACTTTCCATTGCCATTTGACAACCAAGTCTTAGACACCATCGTAGGGCATCACTATTACAGTTTTATGGATGGATATAGTAGATATAACCAAATAAAAATAGCCCCAGAAGACCAAGCCAAGACTACGTTCACCAATCCTTGGGGAATGTTCACATACAAACAGATGTCGTTTGGCTTGTGCAATGCCCCTACAACATTTCAACAACTAGTTCTACGCGTATTCCAATAGTAGATAGGGAATGGCGTGGAGGTCTTTATCGACGACTTCTCCACTTATGGAGAAAACTTTGATCAAGGCTTGGACTAGTTGGAGAAAGTGTTAAAAAGATGTGTAGAAACCCATTTGAGGCTCAACTAGCAAAAAATCCATTTGATAGTCCAAGAAGGCGTAGTACTAGGGTACAACATCTCACACACAGGTATAGAGGTAGACCTTGAGAAAATCAAAATTATCCAAGAAATTACCCAGCAACCGGAAACTATTAAAGATAGTCAATCATTCCTTGGACATACTGGCTACTTTAGGAGATTTATTGAGAACTTTTCAAACATTTCCAAACCATTGGTGGAATTAATGAAAAAGGATGTACCTTTCAAGTGGACTAGGGAATGTGAATTAGCTTTTCAAACTTTGAAATAGAAGCTAGTAGAAACACCCATTCTACAAGCTCCTGACTGGTCCAAACCATTCCATATCATGAATGACATGTCCAACTATGCCTTAGGAGCCATGCTTACATAGTTAAATGACTAGAAGCATCCTTATTACATCCACTATGCAAGTAGAAGTATCGTTGGTGCACAACTTAACTACACTACCACAGAGAAAGAATTAATAGTTGTAGTGTTTGCACTAGAAAAGTTTAGACACTATGTATTGGGATATAAATTATATATACATATATATCATAATGCAATAAGGTTCCTCATGAATAAGCCAATAGTAAGCCCTCATACCATACGATGGCTTGTAATCTTACAAGAGTTTGATCTTACACTAATTAATCGTAAATGCACTGAGAACGTAGTTGTTGATCATTTATCTCAGTTGCAATGGGACAAAAAAGAGGACGAGTATCCAATTTATAATTATTTTCTTGATGAATTCCTCTTTGATGGTGTAGTGAATAATCAATCACCCACGGAGAAAAGCTAGTACAGTAGCATTCTTATCTATCTCCTCACCCAACAAACACCATAAGAGTTAAACCTTAAGAAGAAAAAATAGTTTTTTCATTGAGCCAAGTACTTTATGAAAATCAATGGGTAACTTTAGAAAGTGTGTCCTGATTGCTTAGTTTGATGGTGTGTTCCTGATATAGATCAACTTTGAGTTCTCCAAGACGCTCATGAGGGTCCTTGTGGGGGTCATTATGCTAGAAGACGAATGACCATCAAGATCTTTCTTGCAGGGTATTATTGGCCTACATTGTTTCAGGATGCCCATCAATTCATCCAATCTTGTGAGCACTGTCAATGTGATGGATGAATGGCTGCTAGAATGGAGGGTCCACAACAATGGATTCAACCGTTAGAACCCTTCGACATTTGGGGAATTGATTTGATGGGGCCGATTACACCAATGTCCAATAGAAAAGCTTATATTATTGTTGTCGTTGATTACCTAACAAAATGAGTTGAAGAAACTACTATTAAAGATTGTACATCATCTATAGCTGCACGATTTTTTCAACAAAAAATCATAAATAGGTTTGGTGTGCCACGTGCACTTATTTCATTCAATGATACACACTTCACAAGTGCAAATTTTTGGAAATTAATGCAACGCTTAGGGGTTGAGCATAAATTGACTACACCATACCACCCCCAAGAAAATGGTCAAGCAGAAGTCACCAACAGGGAGATTACAAAGATATTGACAAGAACCATTAACAAGTTTAGGTGAGACTGGAGGACTAAACTAAACGATGGTCTTTGGGCATACTACTTCACATGGAAACTCCCTACAGGCTACTCTCCCTATGAGTTAGTGTATGATAAATTACCAATGCTTCCCATTCAAACTGAGCTTCGTACACTATCCACGACATGTGACCTCAACCTTGACCTTGATATAGAATAGAAACAATGGTTAGTAACCCTTAACTTGCTAGATGAAAACCAATTAGCTACCCTATCATCTAACGAATTGCACAAAGCCTTTAATAAACAATGTCATGACCTAAGAATTAGGAAAGTTAAATATCATCTAGGAAATAAGGTTCTCTACTAGAATCCCACACATGTGCCACAATGTACTAAATTTCAAATATTGTGGGAAGGACCTTATTTTATTTATGCAACTTTTCCTTTAGGGGCCATGACAATATACAAACCTGAGAGCCCAGACAAGAAACTGTTGGTCAATGTACAACAAACCAAACCTTTCCATGAGCTTAGGATAGCTAGTACACATGCTACCTTTGTTGATGGACAACCTTGCTCACTATTTCAAATCTCTTCCTTCCAACTTAGTCATGGAGGAGATGGCCACCTATGCTAACCGTTCTAGGCCCTCAATTCTTTTGAATTTTTATTTTACACATTTTTCCAAATTTTCTTATTTTTGTTTTACACCATCGTTCATGTTTTTACTATTTCTTTGTTTGCTTGATTTACTTTTATTCGTCATCCAATAAGTGCTCATGATGGTGGATTGCATTATATCATATTGACTGCTAATGTTTGGTTTTTACCTTTGAATTATGATGCTGATATTAAGGTATGGTTCTTTTGGTAAAACAAGTAATGAGTCCATGCTGTCCACTCATCCATACAACTCTATTGTCTCCTTTGGCTTGGAACTATACATTCCTCTTTTTCTAAGTAAATTTATTAGTGAATTGGTAGCTGGGTACTTTTCAAACCAAGGAAAGACTCAAAGGATGAAAAGGGTGTGACTTCAAGGGGATTTAATGAATTTTTGCTGGCCATTCTCTTGGGTGCTTGGATGCTTATTTCTTGGATTTTCCACCATTTTGACATTGTTCAAAAATCAATAAGCCAAGTGAATAAAAAATAAGTCTTTGCATGGTGTGGTTCTCACGCAAAAAGAGAGAGAGAGAGAGAGAGAGAGAAAAGAAAGGAGAAAAGTGAGAATTCAAAGCATACCCCTTAGAAATAATAAAGTAATATGGGCTACAAGCATTGGTTATGAAACTGGAAAGACATGTTACCCATGCCTGAAGGTTCCCTTTAACTAAGGCCCTTTCTCACTTCCTGCTTGTCCATCTCACTCTCCTTGGGATGGTGATCACTATTTGTGAAGGAATTCTTATTACTTCAAGAGGATGGATTGGCTAGGTGTATTGGTCCAAGGTCACTGAATGTGGTTGATTTTAGTTTGGATTTGGGATGAAGTTCTACTCAGTCATCTTAACCATGAAATACACAAGGGCTTTACACAACCTTGTTCTTAGGATTCCATTCTGTTCTCTCCTCTCCGTCTTTCTTCCCATTTTCCACCTCATTTCCAATTTTACCATTAGTCCATTTTGGGTTAGGAATTTTTTTTCTTTGGTGAATTCTTGTGGGTAAGTTCTTAACTCTTGCTTCCAAATGACATTCCTAGAGCTTATGGACTCTTTGGTTTGTGGGTTTGTCAAGGCATAAAGGGTATGAGCCTACTTTGAGGAGGACCCACTAACATTTTTTTGGGTGCAATTGTTAACTTCTTTCTCTTAAACATTTCCTAAAATCAATCATTTCTTATTTCATCTCCATCCATGAAATCCATTTTATTGGCATTGCCGTTGATTTTTCATCTTTCTTGTTCCTTATGTTTTTCCATTTTTCCATTTTATAGCTACTGGATCATCTCAAAATTTCGCTTTGCTTCGATCTCGGCTCGGCTAAGAACAAGCTTCACCCGGATCTTGACGCAAATGAAGTTGTATTCTTCAGGGGTCACGATAGTAAATACTGGGTCTTTGCCCTGTAGTCTCAATGACCGACGCGGTGGTCCCTGAGGTCCTGCTGCACCAAAAGTGGGTCTGGTGACAGCGATAGGGTTCACAAATGTGGCACCCAAATCAGCGGCGACCATGGCAATTGTGGTTGTGTAAAATGAATCCATTGGTCAAGTAGGTTAATTGACAATAAACGACTGGATCTAAAAGAAAAAACGATGGATCAAGAAGATCGCGGTTAGGCTTTCTACCCTGTAGGATCCCAAAGGAATCGTTAAAGTAACTGATCTATACCACACAAGTTTTCGTAAACTTCCCTAGAGGTATTACGTTTACATTTCGGAGATGTGGGTACAGATTGCTTATAGGGCTACCCGTAAAAAATACGAATCGAAGCCAAGGTCTTCTAGCGCCAAAAAAACTGTAATGACGAAAAATGTCGGCAGTTGGAATACCAAATAAAATCTGTGTATACAGTCTTAACTACGGATCCGTGCGAGGGTTGTGCAGGAGAAAACGAATCCGTAGTACCCTGAACGGTCTTGTCGATCAGACAGGGACTTACTAAATCAGTAAACCGATGGAGATTATGAATATTTCGTGGAACGATTTGATTCGACGAGTCGCGAAATGAGAGAAAAACGATGTAGATGAATTGTAATAATGATAACGTTAACACGATAAAAGGAATCAGACACGAGAGAAACACGTGATTTCAAGATCTATGCTTTGACCCAAAAAAATGAGTATTGTGTATACCAAGTTACACTGGGGAGACCCTGACTATCTTGTGTGGAACAAACACAAAATAACAAAGAAACTGTCTAAGCAGAAGTACAGAATGGAGTTCGATCTACCTCGTAGGCCAGAGATGGGATGCAAGGAAGGTCAAGTTCTGATGTCTATCGATCAACTGCTTCTGATCAATAGAGCTCGCAAGCCATACCGGATGATCTCTCAATCTCTAGTTTGCTCCTTTTGCCTTGGGTAGTCTCTGCTCGGAACTGCCAATGATCACCAATGGAGAAAGTTGTGTCTTCGCCAAAGGGCCAATCGCTTCTGCTGCCAATGCTCTAGCAAAATGTCTCCTGTCTCTGTTAAAAGGTAATGCTGCCAAAAGATTGCCAAAAAATGCTGCTCTCTCTCTCTCTCTCTCTCTGTCCTCTTAGTCTCTGTCCTTTTTTCTTTTTTGCTAACTGAGGTATTTATAAGTTTGACAACATGTGGAGAAGGCATGGCTGTGATGACACGTGTTTCAAACCTTTCGGAAGATCGTTGACTTGACCATCCTTGTGTTGAAATTCGGGACTACGCACAATATGCGCATCTGCGTATTGTGCGTATGAATAACAAATGTGGATCGGGCATGTCTCAGTTGATTTTGGGCTACATTACGCTTGTACGCATTGCGTCGCGTTCAAGAGCATAATAAAGCACAAAAGTAATGGACTCAAGTTGCTTTACGCTCATTCACGCTGCCAAGCGTAGTAAAGCGTAAACAATGATTAACTTGACGATGGATTACGCTGACGTACGCTGCGTTGCGTAACGAGCGTAAGGTGATCAATCTCCACAAAAGAGAAAAAAGAGAAAAAAAAAAGCTGATCTGTTGCGCTTCCTCTGGATTCTTTTTGACATTTTCGAAGCTTATTACGCTGCCTTGCATAACAGAGCGTAAATCTGCTCTTGGACAAAAGACTTAGTGGAATACACAAGAGATCGCATATTACGCTGCTTAGGCCTTAAGTTTCACCAAATCTGCTGAAGTAAACTGCCTTCTAATATCAGACTATGTTACGCTAAGCGTCATTATGCTATGTTGCGTATTATAGCGTAAAGACGGAAAACATAGTAAGATAGGAAATCTGCAAAAGGAAACTGAAGTCTTGATGCCGCGCGCCTCTTTGCCTTGCCTTGCCTTGTTTCCCGTTTTGGGATTCTGTCATGTACTTTTGTCTGAATTGCGAATCTTCGCCTGAGGCCGACTTGCAATTTTCACGGTGTTTCAGGCCTTAGCATAAATTTTTCAATTTTCTCCATTTTACTATTTGCCTAACCTCTACACCTTGGGTAGTCACCTATCATAAATCTTTGAACTAGTTTATGCCATAACCACAACTCATCCAATGTGCTTCATATCAAGGCAAGGTATCAATTGCATTGTGGTTTATCTATCCTTGCTCATTTGTGACTATGTTGTGTGTGCAGATGGCGATCATACAAACAATGGACTGGGCTTGGAGGAAGCACTTAGGATGAACTGGAACTGGAGCATTTACGAAAGGAGCAAGTTTGGTGGCGTGGCTATGGATAAACAACAGAAGGTGCAATCTTAGCATTGGCGGCAACACGCTTCATTTTCTTTCTCTCTCTTTTTCTACAAGCTACCAAATAAAGGCTTGGATGTCATTTATGTATGAGTGTTCACCATAATGGTCATGAATACTAATGTTGTAATATGCTTATTGATCCATTCACTGGGCACATTGAGTTTGTCATCCCATTCCACCATTAATTGTCAGTTAGTCAATAATCCCATACCTTCCCAATATTTTGTAAAGAACTTGTTTCTTTTCTTCTATACTCAAGGACGAGTTTTCATTCAATTGTGGGGGTATGATGAGAGCAGTTACTTTAATTATTAGAGTGATTACTCTAGCAGTTACTCTAGTGGTTACTCTAGTAGTTATTTTAATTATTAGAGCAGTTACTCTAGCAGTTACTTTAGTAGTTACTCTAATTATTAGAGTGGTTACTCTAGCGGTTACTCTAGTGGTTACTCTAGCAGTTATTCTAATTATTAGAGTGGTTACTCTAGTAGTTACTTTAGCAGTTATTCTAATTATTAGAGCAGTTACTCTAATTATTAGAGTAGTTTCTCACAAGCCTATACATACAATGCCCAGGCACACAATTGGGAAGAAGTCTTTTTGCAATCAGGTAGCGAAACTCTTGTAGTCTGTTTGAAAGTTAGAGTATTTTCCAAGTGCCTGTAGCAGTAGGTCTAAGTGTGGACAGATCTTTATCCGAGCATTGTGTACCTAAGCACACCTTGTGTATGGAAATAAAGATGAGCTCTTCGATTCATCCTTACAACACTTGAGATTTGTTTTCTTACGCATTTCTTTTATTTTATTTTCTTATGCATTTATTTTATTTTATGCACTTTACATTTATGTTATTAGCACAATAATTCATCTTGATCAATTAAGAAAATCATTAAATTACACAAGCACGACCACTTTGAGCTTGTGTGTAACGCTTGGTAACCCAGTAACGATTAGAGTTTGGTAATCCTAGTAGTGTTGCACTAGTTTAGGATGTGTACGGAAAGTGGGAATGGTTGCTGATGTTAGGATTAGTTCGAACTTAGTTAATGAGTAGTTAAGTGAAATTAGTCACTTAGTTACCTCTCTCCTTCCCTATTAGTGTAGGACATAAAAACATAAAAGCTATAAAAATCATATGCCTCAAGCTTGCTTAACCATACAATCGTGACATAAAGGTAAGCTTGGGAATACAACGATCAACCAACCCGTCTTTGTTCCACAAGGGCGCATAAGCACTTAGTCCTTGGAATTTGATCGGATCGTGCGTGAAATGCTCGTATTCATATGGTTGAGCATAGGGGTGCCTCATCGCTCATCAACATTAAAATCAATAGGTAACTTGGGAAATTGAAGTAAATATAAGAATTAAACTTTTTTCACATTTTCTAGAATGAAAATTCTTGAAAGAGTGAAAAATTTCACAACTGAAAATTGTTAGCTGCATGTTGGATTATGCATATTTTCAAACATACTTGAAAATGCATATGTTATTTTTTTAAAGAAAATGTCAAGTCTGGCTAGGACATGCCCCTAGGCTAGCAACATTGTAAGTGTAAAATGGGATGTTGGTACTAGCCTTTGAACCTAGCACCTATGAGTACAAAGCTATATGAGCTAACAAATTGGCCAATAATCTATGCTCAATGCATATGTTATTTTTATTATGCATAGTTAAGTATGCATGTTTTATTTTTTATTTTAAACATATGATGATATAAGACTCTATTCATGGAGCATTTATGATCCTAATCCTATCCAAGCATTATCCCATGCAACTTTTTGTCATCAAATTAGAATTTCAAGCTAATTTTAAATCTTAACTAATATTACATAAAACATCTTTTTTAAGGAAGTGCTTTGGGATGTTGTCCTATATAGAATCTAACCTTACCAATGCATTTGAGACATTTAAAAATACTAGATTTAACTTTTGGTTCATCATAATTAGAGCTATGGTGTTCCTTTTATGTAATTTTTTTGCCAAAAAATCCAATATGGGTTACAAATTTTTATAAAAATTCCACATTATAAGTTTTGTTTCATGGTGAGGAAGAATAATAAATGTGTTCATCCATGAGGAAGAAACCCATATGTATTTATGCCTAGCTAGGTGACATGTCATGTTGGATGTGGCCCCCTTTCCTATAAATAGACCCTTACCCTTTTGTTATGTTTCATTTTCACTCATGAGAGTATCCTTTCTTTTTGTTGCTTGAATCTCTTCTATTATTTTATTATTTTTATTATTAAGGTGAGATTTCTCTAATTTTTTATTATTTTAGGCTTATTTTGAATTAAAAATGTTTTAGAATTTTGTCCAAATCATTTTTCATCTTTTTGATAAATTTCTGAAATATGTGGAAATATTATCTAACTTCATCATCATCATCATCATCTTAACCTTGGTATGGGATGGAATTTTGTGGAATTTTTTTACTATTTTGAAAATCTTGTGAAAAGGGAAAATATGAAAAAAAAAACACAAAATATAAACATTGTAACTAGGTTTGCTTAGTTGCTAGTGAAAATAGAAAATCTTTAAGATGCCTCATCTCCATGGAATAGTAAGATGTTTCTTAGTGGAGTTCACCCAATAGGAACAAGAGTTAGGATGGATTTCCAGCCTCGAATTTTGATTCATAAGTTTATATGCACTTGAGGATTTAGCCAAGATCATGACATTGAGCAATTGAGTATATATGGTATGCAATGAAGCATAGTTAAGACCTAGCCCTTCTAAAGTATGTTCCATGGCTGCTAAAGATGTTGGTAGTGAGACTATCAATAAGAATCAACTATTAGGAACTCACTTAGATCATGTAGGATAATTTGATGATAGTAGTGAGGTTATTTCCAAGACCTATTGGTTCATTTTAGTAACAAGGATAAACCAAGACCTATCCTTCAAAGATTCCTAGGGATGCTCAAGGATGTCAAGGAGGGTTTAACATCAATTCTAGAACTGTTTTTAAAAAAATTTATATTTTTTTAGTGATTTACTATAGCCATTTTTTGCAATTTTGGGTTTTCAAAAAATGTTGTAGAATTTTGTTATGGTTTTGGGTTGTTGTTTGAATTTTTCCTAGGCCTAAAACTATAGTGTTGATGTTAAATTTTGTTAAATCTTATGTATGTGTAGTGTTTAGACTTAGAAAAAAAAATTTAGTAAAGAGTTGTCATTTTTTAGTTGATGTTAACTATCTTATGCAATTGTAGTTTTAACTATTAGAATTGCAAATCCGCCAAGTTGTATGGGTCGTGTTGGTCTATTTCTAGTATTCTTTGTGATGATATCAAGAGTGCCTAAGGTCATGTACGTGTTGTATTTTAGTTCCCAATAGTTATTAAAATTTTTCAAAAAATTTTAACGAGTCAAAATTTTGCTACTATTGTTGTTATGTTTTAAAATACATAGGTGATGAGTTATCATTTTGTTGGCTGCGATATCGCATACGTGATATCGTAGCCTATCTCCTCATCTATAAATAAGAGGTAGACAGATCTGAAGTGGGAGTTCTTAGTTTTTTATAATTTCTTTTAAGTGTCAATTTTAAGTAGTTCTTGTCTCACCCTTCTCTCCCAGTGCATGCCCGCAATGTTGTAATTGTAATTGTACGACAACCTTATTCGAGTGTGATGTACTTGGACATGCACATGATCGGCAATAAAGATTGAGATTACTTCATCATTGTAGCATCCACTTAGCTTATTTATTTATTTAATTGTTATTTACTACTTTCTTAGTTAACACCTTCTTACCCTAAACTCCTGTTAAACGCAGAATGGGTACGACTTGATCACGAGCATTTAAGTGTGACTACCTGGTAACCCATTAGCGTACCTAGGATCTGCGCTTGGTAATCCCAGTGGTAGTCATGCACGAGGTCCAAGATGTGTATGAATGATTGAGGAATGGATGCTCACCGCACTTAGGCTAGATTAGATTCTCTCTCACACACTCTCTCTTAGCTTAGTCAATATTATTTCCCATTATCTCCAAGAGTAGCATTAGTATAGGAACGCATCATACACCTCACTCTAGACTAAACCATACGTGACAAAGTTAACACTTGTCTAGATGGGAAGACAACGAACTATGACCTAAGAATAACTATCTAGATACCACAACTAGCCCATCTATGGAGTTCGACCGGATCATGCATGAAACGCTCCTATTCGTATGGTTAAGTGTAGGGGTACCTCGTCACTCATCATTGGCACCGTTGCTGGGGGAGTGCTAGTTATCTAGATTAGTTATATCATACAAGGTCACTGTACAGGAATTAACGATATATCTTTTAGGAAGAAATAATTATAAAAAGTCACATATAAATTCACACACAATTGCATAACTATGCCTCTCCTACAAGACTATGATAATGCCACATCTACTGAGGTAGTTCATTGGAGAACCAACGAATTATATGACAATGAAGATTGGAGTATGCAACCCGAGGTGGGGGTTTCTTATAAACATAAACGAAGGTAGCATCGTCCCAACGCATGAATGCATAACTTACTCGATGATAATTGATGGGACACGATATCGCATGGGCCACAATATCACGTACACGATATTGCAGTCCATCACCATCTCTATAAATAATAGGCAGCTCTCCCTTGTTTCGACATCTAGATCTAGACCTTAGCCAAACTCTTGCCATTTATCGATTCCAGAGTTAGAATAATTTCCACGTGCCTATAGTAGGAGTCCCAAAGTGAACGAATCTTTATTCGAGCAATTTTGTACCTAAGAACAAAATTGTGTACGGTAATAAAGATGAACTTTTGGATAAACCTTGCAGTGCATGGAATAAGCTAAATAGGACTTTAATTATTGTCAATTCTTTAAATGATTTCTTAAGGACTTAATCTCTCTCAACCCTCAACTCTCATAGTTAAGTGCATTTAGTACGACCACTTTGAGCACATGCGTTACACTTGGTAATCCCAGTAACGAATAGCGTTTGGTAATCCCAGCAACGTTGCATTGGTTCAGGGTGTGAAACGGCAAGTGGGAATGGATACTGATGCTAGGGTAATTAAGGCTTAGTTAGTTAAAGTTAGTTACTTAGTCTCTTCACCCTTTCCCTCATTAGCATAGGCAATAAAAGAGAAAAGATATAAAAATCACATACCTC
>MNCI01007670.1:189091-217387 GCA_015680685.1 Gnetum montanum | reverse complement strand
TTATACCCTCCAAGTACTTCATTGCCAAATCTATTCTTTCCTTTATCATCATTTTATCAAACATTCCTCAAAACCATGTCCTTTTATGTGTCACTTAAATAAACCAGGTTCNCACAATCACTCAGCATCCATCATGGAACTCCTGTTACTGCATAATCTATCAAAGCAAAAGGTGGAGAGGTTAGGACCCAAGCCTATAAAGAGGAATGACGGCTATTTGCAGCATGACATATCAAGGCAAATTAAGTGTTCCCGTAGCTACTGTGTCTGTGGAAAGTGCCGACTTCATCAAACATTGGAACATCTGCATGGACAGCTCATAATCTGTGGATAGAAGAGGAGAAACTTCAGGCACTTCTTCAATAGTATCAATCTCAGAAGCTTGGAGTGAAAAATAAAGGAAAGACACCCATGAAGGAGCCACCACTACTAAGAACCCCATGAGTTCCACAAGTTTTTTCTTTTGTGTCTATGTCCAAATTTTGTTTAATCTTCCATTGCGGCATGAATAAATTCCTAGTTAGTCAATAATCCCATACCTATCCACTGTGTAATCAATTGAACTTGTTCCTCACTTTCTTTGACTCGAGGACGAGTTTTCATTCAGTCGTGGGGGTATGATGAGTGTGATATCACATACGTGATATTGTAGCTTGTCTCCTCATCTATAAATAAGAGGTAGAAAGATCTGAAGTGGGAGTTCTTAGTTTTTTAGAATTTCTTTTAAGTGTTAATTTTAAGTAGTTCTTCTCTCACGCTTGTCTCCCAGTGCATGCCCGTAGTGTGGTGATTGTAATTGTAAGACATCCTTATTCAAGTGTGATGTACTTGGACAAGCACATGACCAGCAATAAATATTGAGATTACTTCATCATTGTAGCATCCACTTAGCTTAATTATTTATTTAATTGTTATTTACTACTTTCTTAGTTAACACCTTCTTACCCTAAACTCTTGTTAAATCCGGAATGAGTACAACTTGATCATGAGCATTTAAGATTGACTACTTGGTAACCCAGTAGCGTACCTAGGATCTGTGCTTGGTAATCCTAGCAGTAGTCATGCACGAGGTCCAAGATGTGTATGGATGATTGAGGAACAAATGCTCATCACACTTAGCCTAGCTTAGATTCTCTTTCACACACTCTCTCTTAGCTTAGTCAATATTATTTTCCATTATCTCTAGGAGTAGAATTAGTATAGGAATACATCATACACCTCACTCTAGACTAAACCATATGTACAAAGTTAACATTAGTCCAGATGGGAAGATAGTGAACTGCGACCTAAGAATAATTATCTAGATACCACAACTAGCCCGTCTACAGAGTTCGACCAGATTGTGCATGAAACGCTTGTATTCGTGTGGTTGAGTGTAGGGGTACCTCGCCACTCATCAATAGGTCAATAATTAATAATTTTCTTTTATGTTTTTCCTTCATTATTGCAAGCTACAAGTGTTGGTAGTGGTCCTAATGGCCAAGATGTTGGTGATGGTCCTCCTCCTCCCATTGCACCGTAGGCCCATCCGTTTTGTCATATCTTTGATTATTCTTATTGTTGGTGTTATGGTGTTATAGCTATTTCTAGCCATCGATTGTTATGAGACTATTTATGTTTTTTATGTTGCTACTACATAGTGTAGCCATGGCTATCATACCCCAATTTATTTTATATGTAAATTGAACTTTTTTCATACTTTGTGACTATGGCTATGAGTTATGGATGTTTTTGTTATAATTATTTTAAAACCTTAATTTTACTTATATGTTCTAGCATTCTAGATTTATGCATCTTATGTGTTTCACATTTTGCTCATGTCATGAGGCTACTTTAGTTAAAACACACTATTATAAGGCTATAATTGGTAAAGAAAAATTTAAATTAACTAGAAAAGGCATAATGACTATAAATAGGTTGTAAACGTATTGCCAGTTTTAGGCCTTGGCAGGCCACCATCTTAAGGCCTTGGTAGGTCATGCGTTGCTAGTTTTAGGCCTTAGCAGGCCGTAGTTTTGCTAGTTTTAGATCATGATGGGTCGTGGTCCATACATTGTCTAGTAGGAATGGGATGCTCTCGAAAGAGCATATAAGGCTAAAACCAACAATGAAACATGATACAACATCGTGAAGGTAAAAAAATGACCGTTGATAAGAGAATATGGTATTTACTATGAACTTGTTACTTGATCTTCGATAGTTCACAAAATCCCTTTTGCATGATCTTATGCTCACCATCTCTCTTGTTTAACATGGTGAGTTGTAGGAATTTTCATTGGTAATTTCATGTAATGGAGTTGATATTGTTGGCATCATTATTATCTTTGTTGTTGATTGTCCCAATCAGAGTATCGAGAGTTTCCTCTTGAAACTCCACCTCTGAACATCGGTCAATGTTAACATAGTTAACTAAAGGTAATGACATATTTTCCACATGAATGAAAATTTCCCCTTCCTCATAGGGCAAGTAAATCTTCTAATGTATAGGAGATGAGACCATGTGAAGCTTAGCTAACCATGGCCTTCCTAAGATTGAGTTAAAATTGGGTGTCTCTTCAATCACTAGGAAGTTGGTGGACGTAGGGAATTGCTCACCAACTATGAAATTCAAGGAGATAGAACCTCACACCACTATGCAAGATCCATTAAATCACTTAAGTGCGGAGATTGTGATTTCTTGGATGTTCTTAGTTAAGCCTAGTTTGTCAACAACGAAAATTGGTACCACATTAGTTGCAACCCCATCATCCACATGGACATAATGAACCTTGTACCTTCTAACAAATATGGTAACAAGGAGAGGGACATATAGCACTTTTTCTTTTTGAGAGTTAATCTTCACTTCATTGTCACGAAAGTTGAGCATGGGTTGATTCCCATTTTCTCTAAGAGAAGCTTGCTCAATGACAAAGTGGATTGATTCTTTCTTGGTGGGCATGTCTTTGCTCATAGTAATAGAGGTGAATACTAGGGCTAGTGCATCTCTATGACTAGGAGAAGTCATGAACATGTCATAGAAGTTAAATGATGTGTTCTTTTACTTAAGGGATTGTTTAGCTTGTTTCATAGTTGTGAGGAAATTCATTTTCTTGGCATATGATCTTTCAACCTTGGTGGTTTTAACTTTCTCCATTCTTCTTAGAGTTTGTGGCCTAGGTTTCAAGGTATGTGCCTTGGGCCCCTTGTCCATAGGTGTAGCTGGTCTTGGTGTAGTCATCAGTGGGTTAACTTACTTTGAATCCTTTCATCATTGGTTACCTTTAGTGGGCTTTGTTGTTGGTTTGGTGATAGGTTGATTTCATTGTCATTGTGATGATGATTTCTTACTAACCTCTAAGTTGTGGGCCACTATAGGTGAGCTTTGATCATGAGTTGTCATTGATTTACTAGTTGAAGGTGGAGGGACTCGAATAACAAATGGTTCCTTGGGCTTTGAAGAATTAACATCTCATGGTTTGGGCTATGAAGTTGATGCCACTAAAGGGGAAACACACATGATGAAAGGCTTCTTAGGGGCTAAGGGAGGTGGTACCCTAATGATGAAGGACTCTCTAGGCTTTGTGCTTTTAGGCTGTAGTGGTACTCTAATGAAAAATGGTTCCCTAGGAGGATTAGACCACTTGGTTTTTGTGAATGAGGCTATAATATAAGAGTTATTGTTGGCACTTGGAGAGTTGGGCTCATTCAATACCAACTCTTCATAGTCTATCATCTTTTGGAGGTCATCCTTTAATGCTACGCAAAAGTTGATGTCATGAATGACCATTTGATGATAATGGTAATACTTATCCAGTCTGAAGTACTTCAGTAGCTTCAGATCATCTTTGATAGCTATCTTTTTCTCTCTAGAAATATCACAAAGATAATCATGCCTCTTATGAGATTTTTCAAATTGTTGCTTATGTTGTATATGGTTACCTTTAAGCAATTGCTCCAAAAGCTTAGAGGGCTTCATAGTAAACCTTACGTACTTAGACCTATCCTTCCATTCAAAGTTTCATCTTGGTTGATTTTGAGCATAGGAAGTGGATGGTTGCAATGAGTCTTGGGATGTGTTGTATAGAAATAATCCCTTCCTTTTCCTTGTCTTGACTCTTTTGTCACTGTAGCCACAGTTGTATGTTCTTACTTCATTTTATCTATATCCCTCCTCATGTGTTGATTTTTATATGCCATGTAGGCTAGGTTGTTACTTGCCTTAGCTACCTCCTTGATGTTCTTAGTTTGCAAGAAGGCTTGGATTAGTGACTAGGGCTCTAAGTAGTAGAGATTTAACTTGGTGAAGTCATTTACTGCTCCCTTATAGATGGATAAGAGATGAATTCTAGAGATGGGCTGTAGAATCTCATTGAGGATTGAATTCCATCTCTAAATGAACCTTTTGACTAGTTTAATTGGCCCCTGACTCACCTTCATCAATTGGTCCAATGTGGCATCCAACTTTAAGTTTTATCTAAAGCAGTTGAAAAATTGATTTATTAGGTCTTCTAGGGAAGAGATGGAACCTCTAGGCAAGGTTTAGTACCAATCTAGATCCTTACCCTTAAGAGACATGGGAAGAATTCATAGTATCATATGAGGCCAAGCTTGCAAAAAGAGGCACTCAAACATAAAGATGACTAAATGTGCATTGGGATCCCCTTCATCATTGTATTTGGTGAATTTGTATATAAGAATGCCTGAAAATAAGGTTATTTGAGGCATTATAGGTCTTATAGGATCATCTTGGTAAAAGTATAGAATCTTGACCAATTGAGTTGTATTGGCCTCGAGTTTTTGTAGCTCTTTGGTAAGGTCCTTGACCATTTTGAAGGCTTGATCCAAGCCTTAGGACATTCTTGTAGGATGTAGTGTCTGTGTTGATGGTTGAGGAGGTAGTTGTGAATCTTGGGGTTGTGTGATGGGTATTAATATAGATGGAAGAGGTTGGATGACCACCATTGTAGGTGGGCTGAATAGGAAGAAAGACGTTTGTATTGGAATGTATGGTACTAAGGGAGCTAAGGGAGTATATGAGGCCTATGTTGGTTGGGGCCCTGATGAAGGTCCTATTGACACGACAAAGGGAGACAGTGAGGTAGACATCATCGGGGCTAGATTCATGGAATGAGGTTGTGTGGAAAATGACATTAATGAGAATAGTAAGGTAGACTGAGGCATAGATTGTGCTTGATGTGTGGCAATGATGGGTGTAGACCAAACATGGTAGGATGGATAGGAAGAGAAGAGGGTTGAGGGGCATGTCCCATAGATGATGCAAGAGAAGCTAAATTGGGTGTAGTGGTTTGGGGAGCCAATTATTAGAAAATACTCTATATGAAGGTGTCCAGCTCCAGTTTGGCCTCAAACTTATCTAGCTCTTCTTGGTGATCCTCTAAACTAATTTCTTCACTAGATCATCAACCTCTATGATTTGTATGAGCATTTATGCATAAAAGTTAGTGGGGGGGATTTTGGTCATAATAAGATGGGATGCATTCTTTCCCATCCTAGTGTATAATTCTGAATTGACACTTAGCATCAAATTCAGAGCATGATATCTTGGCATAGAGAAAGGTGTAGAAGTTCTCATTAATCATTGCAAAATCTAGGTTCTTGATCCTTTTCCTAAGTGATTATCTTCATTCTACGATTGTAGGATCTTTCAAATTAGAGAAAAGAACTACATCTTAGCTAGAGGCCATGTATGTGAGGTTCGATGATCATTGAGCTTAGAAGGAGGGGGGGATGAATAAGTTCCTCAACAAAAACAATTGTCAGAAAATTCACACCAAAAATTATGTGGTTCCCCAACTTGGCTACTCCACACTCAAAGGGTAGATCTCTTGCACACCTTCAAACTTTGTTCCTCTCAAAATGTGGTTTGAAGTGTATCACACCCTGTACAAGCTCTAAGCTTTACTTTAGAATGATTTGTCATTGTGAATCCACTTAACTTGGATAGGTCCTAACAAGCTAAGAATGTGGTTTCAAGGATCCCACAACCTTTACAAATTAAGCTCCACTCTAAAGTGTTGTGACGTTGCACCAATTGCTCAACCCAACTAGGTCCTAGCAAATTCAATGATGATGCCTTCTCAAAAAAAGCACATCAACCCTAATGGGGTAAGAAAAAGAGAAAAAAAATCAAAAGGAAAGAATGTAACTAATTTATAGATACTTAACTTTGAGGCATAGTAAAATAGCTCTCAATATAATAGCATAGATGATATGACAATGAAGTACAATACACAAACAACTGATATTCCAAATTAGGTACATAAGTAGAGTATACAATGATTGCTTTTATAGTGATAATTCATGCATAACACTTTGTCAAAACCTAAGATAATAAAGTGTTCTTATAGCCTTTAAGTTTTCAAAATGACCTCAAAATTCATGCAACAACTATCTAATGGCTAGTGTATACATCTACTTCAAGATTGGGATGTCTCTCTGAAATTAACTTTAAATCTAGGGAGATGTATCTTCTAAAAGTGAGACATCTTCTTTCCAAAGGAGACATCTACTATCTTTGAAAGATGTTTACTCTTTAGGGGGACATGTCTCGAGAAAACGTTTGTTTTGGAGGGCCCAAAAACAAAACTACTCATTTTGATGCTAAGAGCTTTTGGATGCTTCAAAATAAGTTCCCATAGACTCTATAACCTCTTAGACTCATCAAAATGAATAAAAAAAACTCTAGAACATGCCAAAACAGCTAAGAATAATCCTCAACAAACTTAACATAAACAGACACATTTAGCTTCCTTTTAATCTCTAGAACATCTTCATTTAGCTTTAGTCTTTGTTCTTGCCCTCGCTCCCAATTTTCTTATGAAGTCCTTATCCATGATATTTTCTTCTAAATGCAACAACCACACAAACGTCCTTTGTTCCCAATTTTCCTTAAGGTTTTGACATACCAAAAGGTCAACAATCTTCCCCTTTTTGAGCATGAACAAAAAGGATTGGTGCCTAGCAACAAGGTAGATCAAAAGAATGCACAATCTTCATCCAAGTAAGACCTTAAAAAATTTTCTAAATATATTTCCAAGTACATACATACTCATCATATAAAAGATATATCAACTTTTAGATAAATCAATTTCTAAGATATCCAATTCATAGCCTGATGATGAAAATCTACATTTTATTCAGAGCTTACCTTTATCTATTCATAAACAAAGTTAAAATTAATGAGCCTCAAATAGTCCAAACACAACTAAGACAAGCCTTTCCATTTATGTCCAAGAGTATTTAAAATTGGAGGCCAAAGTCCAAAGTTTAAGTAATTAGGATCATGTAACTTATCTTTTTGAACCAATAAATCATTAGTAACAAATAAACCAATATCTCATGATTCTATAATCACATAGTATTCTACTCCTTTTGAAGCATCAACAAAATGATAAGGCATAGCAACTTCATGATAGGTAAAACACACATATTTAACTTTTAAGACAAAGCAATAGATCTTATTATATCAGAAGATCAAACACAACTAATGCTCTTTTTAACAAAAAAATCATAAACTAATATATGAAATTCAATTTGAGAACAAAAAAGAAATATGTAGATATACACACCTCATTTCTTACCAAAAGAGATCATCTAAGGTGAGAACTTCCAACTCATATTTGCAATAAGGACCTTAGGACTTAAAACGATATATTCTTAACATACAAAAGGTTAAACAATAAATAGAGCTCTTAAGTAAGTTCATATAACATATAAAGATCAGAAAATTTCACCATAAAAGTTCATCTTTAGGTAAGGATTTTAAATAAATGTCCTATTTTACTTTCAAAACATTACCAAATGAATATGCTCTTCCTTCCTCATTTTTAGCTAATGGATTTGGAGTGGAAAGACTTGTTGCTTGAGTATCTTTTAGTATGAGTCTCAAAAGACTCCCCCTACACAAGTGACCTATAGATGATAATTTTTGNGCTTATCAGTTAATGAATTTTAAACCATTTGAAACTATTTTACCAGAAGATGATTTTTTAATAAAAAATTTTAAAATTTTATTCACATCATGATCATACATTCACAAAAGATACCATAATAAAATGTTCTAAAAATACCAAATATCTTCTCTTGTAAGCGCTTATCTTAACATTTGTAGATTACTAGAGTGAACATCCCATAGCTTGAAATAAAGTAAGCACACACCAACACAATTTAGTCTTTCTTAATTCTTGAAATTAAATACTAAAGTGATATTTAGCAAGAAATAAAATAAAAACTTACCTTGGCTTACCTTACTTGCAATTCAGAATTAAGGTGCCTAGAGTGCTAGAGAATGAGATTCCTCTTTCGAGGTTTATCTTCTTGGGTAGACTTCTTCAATTTTCAAGGCTTGGCTTCCTCTCATGAATTTTTTGGATAGTGTCTTCTCATTCTTAGGTTCCTTCTTCTTGATTCTCCAAACCTTCTTAACTCCCCTATGATCTATTTGTCTATCCTTTTTACCCTACGAAAAATCCTTATGGTTCCTATGGTATAACTAAGTGCTCATGTGATAATATTTTAAATTGCACTCCCATTGCTTATGACCAAATTTATGACAATAATAACATCTCACTTTCCTATAGTAGTTAAAGTGATCAAACCTTGGAGTTGCTCTTGGTTAAGATGTGGTTCCCATTGATTCTATATTCTTTGGTGTAGCCTTTTTTTGATATGGAGTTGGTATAGATGCTTCTTCTTGTGTATAAAATCCTAGCCCACTCTTATCATGTGGACTTCTTCCTTGTCCTAGAACCATTTGAAGGGACTCCTTTCCTTTGATCAACCTCTCATTTACAAGTTTATCATATGCTAGTTCTTCCTTAACTTGCTCATTAAACTTGGTGAGTTTTTCATTCTTAACCCTAAGGTCTAAGATTTCTTTTTTTGAGGTCTAAAATATTTAAATTTTAATAAAGAGATGTCTTGATCCTTTATTTTTTGTTTTTTATTCATCTTTGTGCAAAGATTTTCATACCAATTTTCAAATTCATCATCTAAGGTGCCATCATCATCATTTGTGAGAGTCATACAGATGAGATGTGAATCTTTTGTGTCATCCTTCATCTCGCTTTGGTCTCCATCATCCCAACTAGTGTAGATATTTTTTTTTTCTTTTTATCTTCTTGAGTTGATTCCTCTTCGTCATCCCAGCTTGTTTGGATGTTATTGATTCTCCTTTCTTTACTATACTATTTTTCTTAAAACCTATAAGCATTGGGGCATTTGGAGGCCATATGGCCTCTTCCACCACATATACAACATTCCATAGAAAAAATATTAAAGTTTGAAAGTTTAGATTGCTTACCTCTACTCTTACCTTTGCTACCCAAAATGTTGCTAATGAGTTGAGTGCATTCACCTAAGATGAACACCAAAACTATGAACCTCATGTACTTAAAGAATTTTTTGCATTTGAATCTTCTAGCATGTAAAGGTGATCCCATTGAACATTGGTGACTTGATGTGTGATCCTCCTTCCATTATTCAATCCTGAGTTGTTACACTCAAAATTGGGAGTATTGGGCTCTACTACCACTTGATGATTGTTTAACTTAGCAAGGGGGGATGAATAAGTTTCCTAATAAAAAAAATCATAAAAATCACACAGAAAATTATGTGGTTTCCCAACTTGAATACTCCACAATCAAAGGGTAGATCACTTACACACCTCCCGACTTTTTTCCTCTCAAAATGTGGTTTCAAGGGTACCACACCCTATATGAGCTTTAAGCTCCACTATAGAGTGATTCACTATGAATTGACTCAACTTGGCTAGGGCTGGACAAGCTTAGAATGTGGTTTCAAGAATCCCATAACCTTTACAAATTAAGCTCCACTTTGGAGTGTTGTAACATTGCACCAACCACTCAACCTAGCTAGGTCCTGACAAGCTCAATGATAATGCCTCTTACATGAAGCACATCAATCCCAACAGAAAAACAAAAAGAGAAAAAAATCACAAGGAAAGAATGTAACTAATTTATAGATTCCTTACATTGAGGCATAGGACAATATCTCTCAATACTATAGTACAAATGATATGATAGTATAATACACAAGAAAATAATATGACAAATTAGGTACATGAGTACAATATACAATGATTTCTTTAATAGTGACAATTCACGCACAACACTTGCTCAAAATCCAAGAGAATAAAATCTTCTTATAGTCTTGAATTTTTTGAAATCACCTCAAAATTTGTGCAATGGCTATCTAACAGCTAGTGTAGATGTCTCCTTTGAGAGTGGGATGTTTCTTTGAAATTAACTTCAAATCTATGGAGATGTCTCTTTTGAAACTGAGATATCTTCTTTCCAAAGGAGATGTCTCATATTTTTGGAAGATGTCTTCTTGCCCATGGTCTTGTCCTATAAACACAACAACTACACAAACATCCTTTGTTCTCCATTTTCCTTAAGATTTTGACATATCAAAAGGTCAACAAGGTCTAGTGGTAAAATTGTTGATTGGCTAAGAGACATTGTTAGTAATGATTTTAATTTACCTTTGATCATATTTTTTTCATTAAATAAATAAAAATTCCAGTGAGTGGAATTGCCCAAGGTGTAAGAGGTTTTGGCTAAAAACTAGTTGTAACTACAATAGTAGGTGAAGTATAGGTTAGCAGGGCAATGTTGAAAAATCCAACTACAGTGTTTTTGCTAGCAAGAACTACACTAGTTTTTCCAAGCTTATAGATAAATTACAATCCATGCAACACTTGGTTAAGAAATGAATGCACTATGAGTGGACATCTCAATACCAAGAAGCCTTTGAATACCTTAAGCAAGAGTTGGTATAACTACCCATGGTTTATCCACCATAGATGGATAAATCCTTTGACATCTACCTTGCTATCTCTAACACGTCCATTACCTCTCTACTCTTTCAGAAATGAGATGATGATGTAGGGTTACCCATATACTACTTAAGCCATGCATTAATTACCTACAAGACTTGATACACCAAAGTAGAGAAGTATTGTCTAGCCCTAGTCTTCTCATTAAAGAAGTGGAGATACTACTTATCTAGAAGCCAAGTCAACATCATTTGCAAGGACAACATGCTTAGAGCCATAATGACCAATATCTATGAAAGTAGCTATATAGCCCATTGGAAAGCCATAATAGTCAAGTTTGACCTCCATTACATCTCTTAAGCCTTAACGAAAGGTCAAGCTATAGCCACACAACTTATTATTTTCCTGATAGAAGACCATGCAACCATTGATCTTGAATTTCCTAATAAAATGTTAACCTTGTTAGCAAGGTCCCTGAGGATTATGAGGTACTTATGCACTTTAATGAAGCTTCAACTTCCCTAGGGGCCAGTGTTGCTACCATCATAACATCACCTTCTAGTAAAATCCAGCACTTTGCCTACTATTTTGAATTCCCATGTACTAATAATGTGGTGGAATATGAAGGATTGATCAAGGGAATGATGGTAGCTCATGACCAAGGAATCAAATGCCTAATGATAAAAGGTGATTCACAACTTGTGGTGAACTAAGTAACCAAGGTTTACACATGTAAAGACAAGCATTTGAAACATTATTGTGACCTAGGCAAGAAACTGATATAATAGTTTATAGATGTTGGTATCCAACATATGCCCCAAACTAAGAATACATTAGTCAATGTCATTGTGACCTTAGCCCTAAGTATGATGCCCAATGTGTTTAGCAAGTTACCCTCCTTAACCATGAACTATGCTATTTCTATCATGCAGAACATTGAAGGTGACTCTATAGCCTCTGTCAAAACCACTCCTCAAAAAGAGTGGTATGATGATATCAAGTTTTACCTAATGCATGATGAATCCCCATAAGGCTTGACCACTTCTCAAAAGGACATTGTACATAAAAGATCAAAACAATATGTCATTATAGGTGATAACACATTATGTCAACAGTTATGATGGCATATTGTTAATGTGCCTAGGTAAAAATGAAGCTTGCATAGTCCTTAAGCAAGTTCATGAATAGAACACCATCAAGTACTCCTAACAAAACCTTGGAAGCCTAATTATGTCTAACATAGTCTTCTTTACTAGTATAAACTGATAATTGACAACAACAACCCTTACACCAAATAACAATTGATCTTGTGCATGCTTTCTTTATATCTATTTATCTATTTTGCATGATGTATGAACTATAAGCTTTGTAAATCTAATGCACATTGTACAAATATCTCTATGAAGGCTATTTTGGCCTTTCGTGGTTAAACCCACCCCTCCATGATCTAGGTACTCCCCAACTTTTAACACCAAAACTCCTTGCAGGTTTTTAGCCCAAATTTACAACGTTGGTCACTAGGGGATAAGGTATATTCTTGAATTTTGTTGCAAAGGGGAGGGGGTGTACTATTTTGAGAGTCTCTTATGCTCAGGTAGTTGCAAGTTTTCTTCAAAAGTCTTAAAGAATGCTCAAAGGTTACAAATGCTCAAGATTTCCAAAGGTTCTAACACTCAAGAATTACCAAAAATCTTAAAGAATTCAAGAATCAAAGAACCTCTTCTAGGTGTTTGAGATTGAATTTTATAAGTTGTCACAATTGTTGGTTTTGGTGTTGCAAATTTCTACCATGATTTCTAAAAGATTGATTTAATTTGCAAGTATGGCAGGCTATAATTCCCAATGTAGCTTCCCATTTATGGTAAGTTTTGATATCCTCAAGGCACCAAAACCATGTTGGATATCATAAATAGTAAACAGACATTTCCAACTATGCTGGCTTCACCCATCCATGCTAGCCTTCATGGGAACTAAGTTGAAATTATGGGATCCACGTTGGAATGGTGGAGCAATGCTTGGATTGTTGAAACAATGAAACCCCAACCACTTTAACGTTGGCTTCATGAGAAAATGTAAACCTCCACAACCCCAACACTAGCCTCATGTCATCCATGCTAGGAGTTATGGCAACTACGTTGGTTTTTGCTATTAAAATGAAAACCCAACAACACCAATGTTGGATGCAGGTGGTTCTAGCATAGTTGAGGTTATGGTCCATGTAAAACCCATGAAAATGTAAAATTTGGCAATTCCCAAGGTATTCTAGCCTTTCCAAGCCCAAATATAGACATGACATAAATTTTTTCACTTGGGAAGTGAGGCTATAACAACTTATGAGGCATTCTTCAGCCCCAAAAGTTCAAGTATGTGAGATTGTACCTCATGGGCTTCCAACCTCACAATTTTACAATGAAAATATATCCTCAAGTATAGGGGTGAAGGTTACAATGTTAAAAAGGTTTCAACATGCATTTTCTTGGTGGTGTTTCATTAATTAATAGATTATTTAGTGTTTTTAGTTTGGGAAATCTTTAGGCTTGTCTATTTGTTTAAATTTATTAGTCAACAGATTGCAGAAGGATGTTTATAACTATGGATGTTCAAATAAAGACAAAAGACAAATGGTGTGCTTCTTTTTAGTTATTTAAAAAAAATTTCCACCACATGGTCTATAGGCTACATAAGAAAGCTTGGGATCATACTACCTTGTGTAAGGATGTGCAGGCTCGTTGAGGGTTGGACTACCCCAGGATTGCATAGCCTGCGGTAGTGCCCTCAACTGCCTTGGTCCTCTACGTCACACTGGGCCATTACCAATGACACCCTCCAACCACTCACCTTTGCATAGGTCCTTACCACACGCCATTGCATTTTTCCATATGATCACTTACCTCCTACCATGCAAATATGTCACTCTTTCCCACCTCTGCACTACATTGTGAACAATCCTCCGTTGTGCTACCAATGCTAAGCCACACTGCTACCAATGCTAAGCCACAATGCTATCAATCACATGTTGACACAATTCCCCTTCCTCTTGCATTGCTGCGACCTCACAACAAAAAGCCAACAACCTCTATGGCACACACAAACAAAAAAAAAACTAAGGGCCAAGGACCTTGTTGTGAGGTATCTTAGCAAGCCATCATTGGTAGTGGCCAACTCGCCAACAAAAGCCTCATATAGCCCTCCCTCAGGGAATGACCCTATGCTGTGGGCATGCTTTCTATCCATGAAATCCTTCTTCCTACTATGAGCCTACCCGACTTCACCACCAAGTGAAGCCCTATCCTACCATGAGACCCTTGTCCACAGCAGAAAGCCTTCTCTGCCACCGTATGAACACACTTCCTCGTTGTTGAACTTAAACAAACAAAATACACTGGCACCACTACAAAAATATGCTAGCCAGCATATTTCCTACTGCTGTCAGCATAAAAGCCATAATGTTTCAAACAAACAAGATACGTTAGTACTACAAGAAAAATATGTTGGCCAACGTATTTCCTGCTGGTGCTAACATAAAAACCATAATGTGTTGTGGAGCCCTACAAGGGCCTGTGCTACTCCACATGGCTCACTGTTCTTGCACGCCTCTAGCCTCCTACCATTGGCCACCACCGCGCACCTCTCTCCCCCATGACATTAAAACCCTCTTCTACCCTTCCCATGTCACACAGTGCATCACACCACCTCCTGAAATCATGCCTCTAGAACCGTTGGCTACCTCCCCCTATGCTGCGCTACCAACTTCCTTCATCTCCTTTCTTGCTGCATGTGTTGCCTACTATCTCTTACCCCCAAACCCCCACTAAGGGCCATGTAGGCCCAAGCTGCACCCTATTCATTGTAAATTCTACAATTTCATCGTCATTCTTGACCTATTCGTCATTGATGGATTTGTGCTGGCGTTGATGGCATGTCTGGCACCTTGGTTTCTGAAAAGCAAAGTGCAGAAATCCTCATGGTGTTGTTTTTCCTATGGGCTTCAATCACATGCAGATAATAATTCAAGAAGCAATAGCAATGCCCTACAAGTGCCATTTTCATCCAAGGCTAAAGCTAGAGTTTGTGCTGATGATGTAGGCATTTCATTACACGGAGCTCCGAGACATCACCAATAGATTCAAGGAACAAAACAAGCTTAGGCACGACAACTACGAGTTTTTGTACTAGGCATTGCTGTCAGATGGGCGACAAGTGGCCATGAAGCACACAAATGTCTAGAGAAACAACCATAACTTTGAAGTGGAGATCGAGGTGATCTACAAGGTCCACCACAACAATCTAGGGAATCTACTAGGCTACTGCGAGGAGATGGGCGAGCGGCTTCTAGCCCCATGACACCCTCCACCATCACCTACATGGCTACCTCTCCCCTCTATTGTGGCAACTCCAGTTATGCATCTTCATGTAGGTCACTCATGGCATCAAGTACCTTCACTAGATATATATATATATATAATTATATTAAATTTAATACTATTTTGACCCTACTCATTTGTTTTAACTAGTTTACCGTATTTTATTCTATTTTTACTTAATTTTATTTTGATATTACTTCATTTTACCTTGTTTTACCAAGTTTTACCTTGCTTTTGCATCATAGTAACCCTACCTAGTCAAATAGGCCTCTTACAATGGCCCACTAAGGCCTAATACTAGCAACATCATAACCTGCTAAGGCCTGAAACTAGCAAAATATGATAATGATGGACCATGTTTGACCATATGTTGCATACTTTACATTGTTTGACCTTGTTCCACTGTGTTTTGGCTTTACTGGACCCTATTTCACATTATTGTCTATCATTTTCATATCATTTGGTGTCATTTGACCTCATTTTCATCATTTTTACATCATTTGGCCCTATTTGATCACATTTTTCTATCATTTGGCATCATTTTGACCTTCATTGACTTTATTTGACATCATTTGATTTCATTTGACATCGGTAAGGCATTTTTTGAACTTGTTTGACATCATTTTATGTGGGTTTGACCTTCATTTGGGCCTATCCTACATCAATTGTCCTGTGTTTCACATTGTTTACCTTAATCTACCCCTTGTAACCTTGGTTGACCATGTTTTGACCTTTTTTGGCATTGATTTAATTTGTTTTGACCAAGCTATGCTTTATTATTATAGCATTTTACATTGTTTTAACAAATTTATCACATAAGATGTCACTTGATGTGCTTATGTTGACATGCAAGATTGAGTTAGGAGGATAAGGAAGCAAATTCAATTGGCCTTAAATCTTAAATAAGCCCCTCTCATAATCTTTTTAGACCAAATTGACCTTAAAATATCGAACCATTAAGCCTCAAAACCATTCTACTATACAACCTTAACATCTTAAAGTCTCCTGATTAGCATTGACCTTGAAGCCAGAAACATCATGAAGGGTTCCTTAGTCAAAAGTCCCATCTAAACCACAATGGCAACAAGAAAACACATAAAATCAAGTACCTCACCAGGACTTAACCTTACTAAAGACATCATCTAATCCTTGCAAAGTAATATTAAAACTATCACATAGCCACTTGATTACATCTAACACTCACATGTTTTCTTGTAGTGTTGTTTCTCATTATTGGTAGGTTAAAATGAATGACTAATGTTGATAACTTTGATGACCCATAAAAAACAAGCCCACGCAACCTCTCTCTCTCTCTCTATATATATATATATTTGGCATAATAAATGAACTACAAGCTTTGTAAAATCTATGATACATGGCACAAATCTCTCAATGTTGTACTAATATTAGCCTATGATGGCCTGTAGTTTGCTGGTTGTCTCACATAACCATGTTTTATAACAACATTTACCCTTTGTCTTGTTTTCTTTTTCTCTTGAAGTTTTTCTTGCACTATGAAGCCTAGAATTCATCATAAAGGTGCAACTCATCATGGTGGCAAGTTGTCATGTGACTTTGATGTGCTAGATGTGGTTCATTTATCCTACCATATCAAGAGTGCTTGTCTCATATCACTTGCATTACCCCTCTTGAGCCATAATCCCATTGCCTGATTATAACCTTCCTTACCCTAATAGTAATGACCTATGTTTAATATTTATGCACTATGATCATGTGACATCTTCTTCATCATGCTCCATCATCAAGTTTGTTGGATGTAACACATCTCACTCAATGATAAAACATAACTAAGTTCGGCCTTGGTAATGAAGCCCAATGAAGATCTCACCCTAGAAAAAATTAAAAATGGAGAAGCAAATTACCAAATAAGCTAAGAGGCCAATGAAGCCCAAAAGTCAAATCAATGACTCCAAATAAGTAAAGGAAGGATCAAAGAAGCCTTGGAATGGGGTGTTGGTTCCTCAAAAACATTACCAAGTGATCATTACTTTGAAGCATGGAGCATGAACACTACACCTATCAGTAAGCATGTCACTACCATACCGTAACCATGATGTCAACATGTGAAATTCATTATTAACCCCTATGACCATTTCCCTGTAACCGAATATAGCCTTTGTCCTATATCATCCCATCATAACCTTATCTTACCATTATGAGCACTCTTCAGCATCGTTTGAACCACAAAATCAAGCATGGAGAGGAAACGTTCATGATAGACTGTTGGACTTGGAAAATCTAGTTGCTAGGATGGAATATAAAATATCCTAGCCACAAAAACAATTTTAGCCTTGAATCCCAAATGCCTCTAAAAATGGGATTTGAGACACCCTGGACAGTCTGGTTGATCACCCAGTGACTTACAAAAGTGTCAATAGAAACGTAAATGGTAATGTAAATAGAAACATAATGGTAGCTCATGACCAAAACGTAAATGAAAATGAGTTCATAAATGAAAATGGAATTGCAGATTTGGAATGAAAATAGATACAAAAATGTAAACATGAATTTAGGTCTACACAACAATGAACTACGACTTTATTAAAATGGAAAATAAAGTAACAAGTCTAAAAAGTACAAATTTTGTGCTAGATGCATAAGAGATCACTTGGAAGGATTTTGAAGTTTGTTGGAGCTAGTAGGTTGTGTTCCACATCAAAATCCATTATCTAGATTCTTCCCAACTCCTATTTCCAGCAACTCTTTACTAGTTTCCATTAGAATTAGCAACCGTGGCCACAAAGGGTATTCCACCTTTGGTGTAGTGGTATCACGTGGGAGTCTCTAATGCCCATCGTAGATACTAGTTTTGTTGAAAGGTATTACAAGTTTGTAAAAGGCTCTCTTGGTTGAAAAATGCTTTTTAGTGCTACTTCCCAAAGAAAAAACATTGGAGCTACAATAAGATGTTTACGTTGGATTTATATAGGTCATGGAATTGCTATTTTTAGGTCTTGCACATCACTATCTTAATTACTGAGAGATTGATGTCAATTTGCAGATGCAACGATCATCAATTCTTAGAGTAATTACCATTTATAGTAAGTTTGGAATACATTGTAGCCACCAAAGCCCATCTATTTACTATAAATAGTAAACATACTTTCGTGACTATGTTGGCACCATCCCAACTATGCTAACAATAGTGGAATACACTAAGGTTGCTGGAAATTGCTGGAATTGATGGACCTATCGAAACTATTGGTGAACCTGATGTCTACATTGGCCATGCTACAACTACTGAAGACTTGGGGTGACTACATTGGCTACTATTGGGAAAATGAAAATGAAAAATTCCAATAATTCCAATGCTAAAATGTATGCATCTACATTGGGTTTTGTGGTAACTACATTGGGTGGAAAATGAGAATGAAAATCCAACACCACCTATGTTGGGGGTAGATGGTTCCAGCGTAGTCGAGGCTATACCCCTATGAAAACCCATGTAAATGCCAATTTTGGCAACTCCCAAGGCCTTTTTAGCCTTCCCAAGTGCAAGTATAGACATCAGTTTCCTTTTCCCACTTGGGAAGTGAGGTAATAATAACTTCTGAGGCATTTTTTAGCCTCAAAAAGCGAAAGTATGCAAGATGGTAGCTCATGGACTACAAATCTTACATTTCTAATAAAATCTTGCCTTAAGTTGGAAAATGAAGGTTACAATTTGTAACATGAATTTTTGGTGATGTTTAATTGACCCCTCTTTGTTGATGTTTTTAGTATTAACCTAAGAGACATCAACAAATAATACAAAACATCACGGTAGGTTTATCACCAACATTCCCTTTGCCATGCTTGATTCAGTAGTGTCAAACCATGCTAAACAGTGCTTGTGATGATGGGATAAGGTTATGTTAAGGTAATAGTGGTTAAAGGTAGTATTTGGCTACAAGGAAATGTTCATGAGGGTTAACAATGAATTCCAAATGTTGATATCATGACTACAATATGGCACTGACATGTTGGTCAATCAATAGGTCTTTGCACTTCATCTTTTGAAGTGTTGGTCATTTGACAATGCTTTTGAGTAGCCAACACCTCAGTCCAAGGTTTCTTAGGCCATTAGGCTTCTCCCTTTGCATGTTTAGAGTCATAGATTTGTCATTTTGGTCTTCATTGGATATTTGGCTTCTTGATAATTTTCTTTCCCATTTTTTTGGTTGGGGTGAAACCTTCATTAAATTTCATTACCAAGGTTGGTTTTGATTTGGTTTTCCCTACTAAATGAGGTGTGATCATGAGGGTTAACAATGAATTTCAAATGTTGACATCATGACTACAATATGGCACTGACATGTTGGTCAATAAATAGGTCTTTGCACTTCATCTTTTGAAGTGTTGGTCACTTGACAATGTGTTTGAGTCCATCACCTCAGTCTAAGGTTTCTTAGGCCATTAGGATTCTCCCTTTGCATGTTTAGAGCCATATACTTGTCATTTTGGTCTTCATTGGCTATTTGAATTCTTGATAATTTGCTTCCTTATTTTTTTTGTTGGGGTGAAACCTTCATTAGATTTCATTACCAATGCCAGTTTTGATTTGGTTTTCCCTACTAAATGAGGTGTGTTACATCCAGTAGACTCAATGGTTTTCCCATCAAATAAGATATGTTACATTCAATAGAATTTTAGGTGGAGCATGACGAAGGAATGTCATGTGACCATAAAGCATGAATGTCAAACTTTGGTCATCACTATTATTTAGGGTGAGGAAGATTATAATTAGGCTACAGGATTGGGCTCAAGGAGTGGTAATGGTAATAGTGTGAGATAAGCACTCTTGGTATGATAGGACAAACTCACCGAGTCTTGCACATTGAGGTCACATGGTGACTTGTTATCATATTGATTTGCACCTTCGCATTGACTCTAGGATTCATCCTACAAGCACAACTCCAAGAGAACAAGAAAATTAAACTAAGAAGTCATGTTGTTACATTACAATTCATAAGGCCATATAGAATGATCAGTAAACTAGGCTACCACAGGTCACAATTGTTACATAGTTTCACAGTTCATTTGTTGTGCAAAAAGTGGTCATGCAAGCTCACTTCTCATTGGTTGTTTAAGTTGTTAATGTTAGCTATTAGTTCTTATGAGCTACATGTAGTAGGGCTTTAGATAGGAATGATTGATTGGATTGGCCAACCCATTCCCATCCATGTTTTCTATCCAAAAGGCTCCATTTCCATAGGCTTTAGTGCCCAAGAAAGATTCTTTCCAGTTGGCTAAGAATTTTTCTACATGCTTGTGGACAAATTTGAGACGCTGATCTCCTTTTTTGATCTTGTACTTAATTAGCTTATGCTGATGTTGTCATTTTTTCCTCTCCTGGTACCACTCAATGTGAGCAACCATTCACACCTTCTGCTCTTCCATCGAGTCCAGGTCCATGGTGCATAGCTCCTTGTTTTGTTCATCATTGATGAAGTCTAATAGGGTTACTTGGAGCAATGAGACCTACAATTCAAGAGGTAAGCCAACTCCAAAATCATAAACCAAGCTATATGGGGTTACATTGGTTGTGATTTGGAATGTGGTTTGGTAGGCTCAAAGTGCATGGACAAGCTGCTCATGCCACTTGCACTTACAACATCTTCTTGAGTAAGTTTATGATGGCCTTATTGCTTGCTTCAACTTGTCCATTAGCTTGATGGTAATATGATAATGAGAAGGAGTGATTAATGCCTAGGTCATGACAAAAGTCTCTTGTTTCTTGGCTACTAAATTATGGTTCATTTTATATGACTATGGTCATAGGTATACCAAAATGGGCTACTATGTTATCTAGTATGAATTTACAAACTTGTTAAGATTTTGTTCTCCTTAAAGGAATAACTTCAACCCACTTTGTGAAGTATTCAAGCACAATGATGATAAAGCTATATCCTATGAAAGACTTAGGTGTTATAGGTTTGATGATATCCAACCCCCTACCATTAAAATGACCAAGTTATCTGACTGGTGTGTAACTCAGTTGGTAATATGTGTATAAGGTTTCTATGCTGTTGGCAAGTGTTGCAAGTTTTAACCTTTTGTAGGTAGTCACTTTCCATATAGGGCCAATAATAACCTAACCATTTGATCTTAGCATCCATGGCTCTAGATCCTATATGCCCCCCACATATACCCTTGTGAACCTACTCTAGGACTATGTGGGCTTTGGTTTTACCCAAGGATACTAATAATATGCCATCATAGGATTATTGACATAATGTGTTATTGTCTACTATGTCATTCTATTTTAATCATTTACATACAACTTCCTTTTGAGCAACAATCAAGCCTTGTGAACATTCACCATGCATAAGGTAAAACTTGATATCGTTGTACCACTGCTTTAGAGGGCCAGTATGAACTACAACTATGAAGGTATCCTCATTGCTCTACATGATAAGAATAGCATAGTCCATGGTTAAGGAAGGTAACTTGGTAAGCACATTTGGCATCACACTGAGGGATAACATTACAATGGCATCAGCTATGGTGTTCTCATTTTTGGGTACATGTTAGATATCAATGTCTGTAAAGTGTCACATCAGTTTTCTTCCTAGGTCACATTAAGGTTGCAAGTGTTTGGTTTTACATGCGTAAACCTCGGTTACTTGCTTGACCACAAGTTGTAAATCACCTTTGATTAATAAGAATTTTCTTCCTTGGTCGTGAACTACCATCATCCCCTTGATTAAACCTTCATACTCTATTACATTGTTGGTACATAGAAATTCAAAAAAGTAGGTGAAGGGTTCGATTTCACCAGATTGAAATGTTATGATGGCAGCGACACTGGACCCATGGGTAGTTGAAGCTTTGTTAAATTGCACGACTGCCTCATAGCCCTTGGGCACTTGGCTAATGATGTTGACATGTTCATCAAGGAATTTAGGGTCTATGGTTGCATGGTATTCTACTAGTAAAATAGTGAGTTGCATGGCTATAGCTTGACCTTTTGTTGAGGCTTGAGAGATGTAATGAAGATCAAACTTTGCTGTTATGGATTTTCAATGAGCTATACGACTACTCTAATAGATATTGGTTGTTATGGCTCTAAGCACGTTATCTTTGCAAATGACATTGACCTAGCCCCTAAAGAGGTAGTGTCTCCACTTCTTCAATGAGAAGACTAAGGCTAGTTAATACTTCTCTACTCTAGTGTATTGAGTCTCATGGGCAACTAATGCATGGCTTAGGTAGTATACTAGAAAATTTTCTCCATCATCTCATTTTTGACAAAGCATAGAGGCAATGGATGTGTTAGAGATAGTAAGGTAGATGTAAAAAAGATTATCCTTTTACGGTGGATAGGTCATCAGTAGTTCTGCCAACTCTTGCTTAAGGTTTTCAAAGGCTTCTTGGCATTGAGTCATCCACTTATAGTGAACTCCTTTCTTGAGCAAGTGTTATATGGATTGTAGCTTATTTGTAAGCCTAGCGATGAACCTATAAATAAATTGTAATCTACCTTGCAATCCCCAAAGCTCCTTATGGTTAGTTGGTGCTTCCAAATTGGATATGGCTTTAATCTTGTCAAGATCAACACATATCCCTACTTTAGATACTACAAAGCCAAGAATTTTACTAGTTTTGATGCCAAAGATACAACTTATTAGGATTAAGCCTAAGCTTGTACTTGAGGCATTATTTAAGTACAAGGTCAAGGTTATGTGCATGGTGATTGCCCACTTTGGACTTAATAGCTATATCATCTACGTAATCATTGAGTAAACCTAGCATATAATCACTAAAGATATATGTCATGGCTCTTTGGTAGGTTGCTTCTATGTTCTTTAGGCCAAAGGGCATCATGGTATAACAAAAGGTACCCTAAGGGGTCATGAAGGTTATGCTAATTTAGTGCTATGGATTAATCCTAATCTAGTTGTATCCTGAGAACCCATCCATAAAGAATAATAAGGCATGCCCAGTGGTAATGTTGATAAGTTGATCAATATTAGGCAAAGCAGACTCATCTTTAATAGTTTCCTTATTTAGGTCTCGAAAATCTATGAAAATGCATATACTCCCATTTTTCTTAGGAACTAACACTATGTTGGACACCCATTTTGCATAATTGATAGCTCTAATGAAACTAGCTTGCTATATGTTTATGATTTCACCACGAATTGTTAGGGCCAAACCAAGTCTAATCTTATGAAATTTTTGCTTAACTGGTCTAATGCTAGGATCAAGTATGATATTGTGTTGGACTAAACATGGGTCTAGACCTAGCATATCTTCATATGACCAAGTGAAGACCTTAATATTATCTTGTAAGAATTTATTGATGTATTGAGCCTATTGAGGTTCTAGTGAGGAATTTAGTTTTAGTGTTTTCTCCTCACCATTGTGTGTTGTGACAAGAACCTCAACTAGAGAGTCTTTGGTAATGTCACTAGCCTATAGGTCAAGGGTTTTGACTAGGTTTTCAGGCTACTCTAGAGGTTCCTCTATTGAGGCTATGTGATCATCAAGACTCTCAAGCTCAAGATCCAAGAAATTAAGGTCAATGCAATGTTCAACATCACCATGAGGTCCATTTAGGTTTAATGGCAAGGTGATTTGCTTTTAGGTGTTGATACTCCAATCCTGCATAGCAATCATATGCACATTAAGTGGCACCTAGGTAAAAATGAGTAAATAATGCCAAAACAATATAAAATATCTTAGCAACTATGCAAATACATGCTATTTTAATGTAAAATAAAATGCAAACAAGGTTAACCAAGGCTACAATAGGTAGGTGAAGAAAAGTAAAATGAAGTAAAGGCCAAACAAGAATAAATAAAGGTCAAGCAAGGTTAAAACAAGTTGAAGTACCATGAAAGTACAAGAAATAACATCAAATATGGTCAACTGAGGTTACACTTTTGCCCATTTTAGGCCTTAGAGGGCCATGTTGCCAATTTAAGGCCTTTGCAAGCCATAGTTACATTGTGTCAAATGTTGGTCAAGAATGGTCAAAACCCATCACCTAACACTAATGAAATGCTAAACAAGGGTTAAGAGAGGCCATGATAGAGAAAATAAGGTAAATGGGATGAAGTTAAAGTTATGTAGAGGTTGAATAAGGTCAACTGATGGTAACAAAGATCAGCAATCCAATAACAAGGTCAAAATAACTCGAAATACCATGAAACAAGGCCAAATCAAGAAAAGTGGAATACATATGGTAAAACATGATTAGTTTTGGCCAAATAGGATTAGATTTTACTAGTTTTAGGCTTAACCTTCCATGGTATGAGGTAACAAGGTTGCTTGACGAGTTTAGGCACGAGGAGGTTATTTTAGGTTTATTTTAAAGTAAAATTAACACTTTTCTTGTGACTACATTAGGCTCTACTGGCAACTACCTTGGCCCAATGTAGTCATGCATTCCCTAGCATAGTTAATACTAATGGGTAGTTTCCTAGGCTCAGTATGATCACTTTCAAGCTCCTGATGGTCTAGATAGATAGCGTAGAGGGTTGGTATGTTTTGGATTTGTTTTCTGCCTTTCAAAAGCTAAAAATGATGTTTCCATTGGTGACTATGCTAAGCCAGCATAGTCAAGGAAATTTGTAACATATTCACATGGAATAAGTGAATGCATGAGGCTTCAAGGTAGGAATCATTGTTTTGTCAGCTTTCCAGGATAGCACAAGGTCATGGAAGGACTAAATTAACTGCTAAAAGATCAAATTTGGGCCTCAAAAGTGGGTTTTATGGTACTTCTCATTAGACTACACTGGGCCAGGATAGTCATGCATGGTATCAATGTTGTCATGGGGAATTTGGTGTTATCAGGGTAAAAATAGAGAAAAATTATAATTGGATAAAGTGGAACAAGGTTCTAGGCTTTCTGAGTCAATTTTGGGCCATTCTAAGTGGCATAGTGTTGGTGAACATTGTCACAAAATGTGTTTCCATTGTGACTACATTGGTCTAGTGTAGTCAAAGGCTTCCCTAGTGTAGTCATGCATAAAATATGATTTTAAGTGAGTTTCCATGCCCAATTAACTATGACAATCAACTTCTAGGATCATTAGTGTTGTTGGCTAGGGTTTTAGCATCGAATTAGCAGTTTTAGTGGTTGTTTGAGTCTTGGGAAGGCCAAATACCTCTTAACTATGCTAGCTCAGAGTAGGCATGCAATTCCCAGCATGATGAATTTTGGCTTGGTTCCCAAGATCTTAAGGTCTTAGCATGCTCCAATAGGGTTCTAGGTCTTTCTGGGGCTTAATTTGAGTTGTTTATGTTTCATTTTGGTGTTTCTCATGTGGACTACACTAGCATCCACTAACAACTACACTAGCCCAATATAGACATGTAATTCCCAGTGTAGTTGATAGGTCTAGGATGGAAAATGATGAGTTTGATGGTCAAAACAGGCTCCCGTAGGGTTCTAGGATTCCCCAAAAGTCAATTTGAGTTATTTGTGGTTAACTTTGGTATTTTTTATGTGGACTACATTAGGCTCTACTAATGACTACATTGGCCCAACATAGGCCTACATTGGCCTAGCATAGGCATGTAATCCCTAGCATAGTTGGGGTTGGAAAATGTGAGCAATAGTAAATTTTGGTAGGTTTTGTTTTGTTTTTTAGTCTAGCAGAGTTCTAAGGTTTTGGAAGTTAATTTTGGCTTGGAATTAACCTATTTAAAGTTTTTTTAGGTGGACTATGCTAGGCATTACCAATGACTATGCTAGCCTAGTGATGAGAGCGGTTACTCTAGTAGTTATTCTAATTATTAAAGTGGTTACTCTAGTAGTTTCTTTAGCAGTTATTCTAATTATTAGAGTGGTTACTCTATTAGTTTATTTAGTAATTATTCTAATGATTAGAGTGGTTACTCTAGTGGTTTCTTTAGCAATTATTCTAATTATTAGAGTGATTACTCTAATTATTACAGTAGTTGCTCCCAAGCCTATAAATACAGTGCCCAGGTGCACAATTGGGGAGAAGTCTTGTAGCAGTTAAGTAGCGAAACTCTTGTAGTTTTTTTTGAAAGTTAGAGTATTTTCCAAGTGCTTGCAGTAGGAGGTCTAAGTGTGGATGGCTCTTTATTCGAGCATTGTGTACCTGAGCACACCTTGTGTACGGCAATAAAGATGAGCTCTTTGATTCATTCTTGTGGTACTTGAGATTTGTTTTCTTACTCATTTCTTTTATTTTATTTTCTTATGAATTTATTTTATTTTATGCACTTTACATTTCTGTTATTAGTACAACAATTTATTTTGATCAATTATGAAAATCATTAAATTACACAAGCATGACCACTTCAAGCATGCGTGTAACACTTGGTAACCCAATAACGATTAGTGTTTGGTAATCCTAGCAGTGTTGCACTAGTTCAGGATGTGTATGGCAAGTGGGAATGGATGTTGGTGTTAGGATTAGTTAGAACTTAGTTAATGAGTAGTTAAGCTAAATTAGCTACTTAGTTATCTCTCTCCTTCCCTACTAGTGTAGGACATAAAAACATAAAAGCTATAAAAATCATATGCCTCAAGCTTACTTAACCATACAATCGTGACATACAGGTAAGCTTGGGAAGACAATGATAAACCAACCCATCCTTGTTCCACAAAGGTGCATAAGCACTTAGTCTTTGGAATTCGACTGGATCGTGTGTGAAACGCTCGTATTCATATGGTTGAGCATAGGGGTACCTCGCCGCTCATCATTGGCATCATTGCCGGGGAATTAATTGCTTGTGCGCTAATTAGAACTTAGGAAATCATTCACATCGTTGGAATGAACCCTTAGGGTTGATTGAAAAAATAATAAACAAGAATACATTGCACACTAAACAGACAAGTATGTCTCCTTCTTCATACAGAAGTGCCTCATCGCCTAGGTCTGAAATAGGAAATAGTCAGTGGCGTAATACACATGACGTTGATCCGCAAGTCCCTCAACAAGTTTGAGTGGTATATATTCATCCCGATGAGTATATACCAGACTTCACCTTTATCCTCCATCAAGACAAACAACCGTGTTGGTGATACTTAGAAGGTAACATAGTGTTACCTCCGGATCATTCAGTCCCGAGCATGCTTCTTCGTGCTCTCACATGAATTGGCATGTCACACCTACACATAGAATACCATCCCACAGAGGCACAATGCCAAAAGGACTTGCAATAGGAGAGACATCATAAGTCTTTGAAGGGTAAGTGGTCCCAGGATGTCCCACATGTCTTAAGCGAAAATGAGGATGGTGAACCTGCCTCAAGAAATCGCCAACATAACGATGCTCCTCCCCTTGACTTTGGCCAAAGGGTTGAGCATCAAAACCTTCACACCACTATTCGTAACCTAGGTTCTAATACCCATAGGCACAAAGGATCCAAAAAAGGGACACAAACTCATGATAAAGGTGGACATTCTGATCGTAATCACGATCGAGGCCGAGACCACTAAAGAGAAGGTAGTAGACACCGTTATGGTGACAGTTCTCCTCCTTCTTCACCTTCATCATCTCCTTCATCCTCTCCTTCAATATTTGGACGTGGTCAGAAATAAAAAGGCCATGGAGATAAAGGTAGGCAAAGTGAAATTCATAGACAAAACAACCAGAAAATGGGACAAGGGCACTCTAGAGAGTCACGACATAAAAGAAGGGAGAGTAGGGAAAAACATAGGCATCATAGATGCCATGGATGAGATGATCACAATGAACCCCTCCTTACTACTTGAAGTATGTTGGACATAACTGAGGCTGTTAGAATTCCAACAAGGCATCAGAAAGATAGTAGGATCAAGAGATTAGATATGAACAACATCCCATGATTTGAAGGGGGATACAACACTGATCCTTAGAATCATTTACAAGCATTCCATGATGTGTGTGCCTTATAGAATATAGAGAACTAATGACAAAAACTTAAGTTGTTCCCATGGACATTAGTTAAAGAAGCAGAAAGCTAGTACCGATCTTTAGAACTAGAATCCATTCATAGGTGGAGTACTATTTTAGAACTATTTAATGACAAGTACCAAACGTACTCCCGAGTGTCTAACTTGTGAAAGCAAATCCAAGGTTGGAAACAAGGAGGACATGAACCCTTGGATGCTGCCATGGGTCGATACTATGCACTATTACATCGTTGTCTTGGCCATGGTTATTC
>MNCI01007670.1:171491-187702 GCA_015680685.1 Gnetum montanum | reverse complement strand
CCATGATGTTTCCCTAGAAATATCAAAGGAAAATACATTCAAAAATATCAAGAAGAAGAAAGTTCTATGCATCGCATACAGTGACATAGGGTGTAATTGTGTGTAGAGGTCATGGTTTGTGCAAATTTTAGCATTGCCTGCATTCAATTAGTGTGCACAAGTGATTAACATACAAAGATGCTTGAATGTAGTAGCCACATGATAGGAAGACACCTAGTGGCTAATAGCTAATCAAAAAAGCAGTTCACTTATATGCATGGAACCAACTAAGGGTTTGGCTTGTGCTTACATCGATAGCATAGACACATTAGAGCAAGTCCACCACCAACTTCCAAATCTTAACCTTGAAAATATCAACTGGGGGAAGTTGGAAATCCTTGAGAAATTTAAGCAGGAGCCCCTTGAGTTAAAACCATTGTCCACTGGTATGGAATACACATTCCTTAAAAATAGAAAGTCAGTAATTATTAATGAATAGGTTGCTCCACAACAAAAAGAAAGACTGCTAAAAGTAATAAATAGATGGTCACTTGGTCATATCCCAAATTAACTGGAATAGACCCTAGGATATACCAACATAGAATTTACACTGACCCCTCCATGAAGCCTTGGAGATGACCGTAGAGACAATTGAACCCAAAGCTGAAGCAAGTAGTTAAGGAAGAAATCAAATAGCTTCTCAAGGCTGGGTTCATATACCCCATTGCTGATAGCAAATGGGTTAGCCCCTTAATTATTGTGCCTAAAAAGGGAGGCAACTGGAGTGTGTGCATAGATTTTAGGCTACTAATTATGGAAACATTCAAAGATCACTTTCCATTGTCATTTGTCGACTAAGTCTTAGACACCATCACAGGGCATCACTATTATAGTTTTCAGGATGGATATAGTGGATATAACCAAATATAGATAGCCCCAAAAGACCAAGCCAAGACTACATTCACCAATCCTTGGGGAATGTTTTCATATAAAAAAATGGTGTTTGGCTTGTGCAATGCCCTTGCAACATTTCAATAACTAGTTCCAAGAATATTCCAACAGCAGATAGGGAATGGCATGGAGGTCTTTATCGATGACTTCTCCACTTATGGAGCAAACTTTAATGAAGCCTTGGACCGGTTGAAGCAAGTGTTAAAAAGATATGTAGAAACCAATTTGAGGATCAACTAGCAAAAAAGCCATTTAATGGTCCAAGAAGGCATAGTACTAGGGCACAAAATCTCACACACAGGGATAGAGGTAGACCCTGAGAAAATCAAAATTATCCAAGGAATTACCCATCAATCAGAAACTGTCAAAGATATTTGGTCATTCCTTGGACATACTAGCTACTATAGGAGATTTATTGAGAACTTTTCAAAGGTTTCCAAACCATTGGTGGAATTAATGAAAAAGGACGTACCTTTCGAGTGGACCAAGAAATGCGAATTAGCTTTCCAAACTCTGAAATAGAAGCTAGTAGAAACACCCATTCTACAGGCTCTTGACTGGTCCAAACCATTCCATATCATGATTGAAGCATCCAACTATGCTTTAGGAGTCGTACTTACATAGTTAGATGACTAGAAGCATCCTTATTACATCCACTGTGCAAGTAGAAGTATTGTTGGTGCACAACTTAACTACACTGCAAAGAGAAAGAATTAATGGTTGTAGTGTTTACACTAGAAAATTTTATACACTATGTATTGGGATATAAAGTATATATACATATAGATCATAGTGTAATCTAGTTCCTCATGAATATGCCAATGGTAAGCCCTTGTATCATATGATAGCTTGTAATCTTACAAGAGTTCAATTTAATGATGATCGACCGCAAGGGCACCGAGAATGTAGTTGTTGATCATTTATCTCAGTTGCGATGGGACAATGAAGAGGATGAGTATCAAATTTTTTATCATTTCCTTGCTGAATTCCTCTTTGCTGGGGTAGTGAATAATCAGTCACCCACAGAGACAAACTAGTATAGTAGCATTCTTACCTATCTCCTCACCCAACAAACACCACAAGAGTTAAACCTTAAGAAGAAACAACAGTTTCTTTACCAAGCCAAGTACTTTATGGAGATCAATGGAAAAATTTACAAAGTGTGTCCCGATAGGTTGGTTCAATGGTGTGTTCCCAATATAGATCAACTATGAGTTCTCCAAGATGCTCATGAGGGTCCTTGTGGGGATCATTACGTTGGGAGACGAATGACCATGAAGATCCTGCTTGCAGGATATTATTGACCTACATTATTTTGGGACACCCATTGTTTCGTCCAATCTTGTGAGTGTTGTCAATGTGATGGGGGAATGACTGCTAGATTTTAGGATCCACAACAATGGATTCAACCAATAGAACCCTTCGAAATTTGGGTAATTGATTTTATGGGGCCGATTACACTAATGTCCAATGGAAAGGATTATATTATTGTTGTCGTTGATTACCTAAAAAAATGGGCCAAAGAAACTACTATTAAAGATTGTACATCATCTACAGCTGCATGATTTATTCAACAATAAATCATACATAGGTTTGGTTTGCTGTGTGCACTTATTTCAGACAATGGTACGCACTTCACAGGTGCAAATTTTTGGAAATTAATGCAACGCTTAGGGGTTGAGCATAAATTGACTACACCATACCACCCCCAAGCGAACAGTCAAGCAGAAGTCACCAATAGGGAGGTTACAAAGATATTAATAAGAACCATTAGCAAGTTTAGTCGAGACTGGAGCACTAAACTAAATAATGCTCTTTGGGCTACTCCCTACAGGCTACTCTCCCTATGACTTAGTGTACAATAAATTATCAATGCTTCCCATTCAAACTAAGCTTCGTACACTATCCATCGCATGTGACCTCAACCTTGACCTTGATCTAGCATAGAAACAATGGTTAGTAACCCTTAACTTGCTAGATGAAAACCGATTAGTTGCCCTATCATCTAACGAATTACACAAGGCCTTCAATAAATAATGTCATGACCTAAGAATTAGGAAAGTTAAATATTAGCTAGGAGATAACGTTCTCTATTAGAACCCCACACATGTGCCACAACATACTAAATTTCAAACACTGTGGGAAGGACCTTATATTATTTATGCAACTTTTCCTTTAGGGGCCATGACAATATACAAACTTGAGAGTCTGGATAAGAAACTTTTGATCAATGTACAACAAACCAAACCTTTCCAGGAGCTTAGGATAGCCAATACACATGCTACCTCTCTTGATGGACAACCCTACTCACTATTTCGGATCTCCTCCTTCCAACTTAGTCATGGAGGAGATGACCACCTATGCTAATTGTTCTTGGCTCTTAGTTATTTTTGAATTTTTGTTTTACACATTTTCCAACTTTTCTTATTTTTATTTTACACCATCGTTCATGTTTTTACTATTTCTTTGTTTTCTTGATTTACTTTTATTCATCATCCAATAAGTGCTCATGATGGTGGATTGAATTATATCATATTGATTGCTAATGTTTGGTTTTTACCTTTGAATTATGATGCTGATATTATGGTATGGTTCTTTTGGTAAAATAGGCAATGAGTCCACGTTGTCCACTCATTCATACAACTCTATGGTCTCCTTTGGCTTGGAATTGTACAGTCACCTTTTTCTAAGTAAACTTGTTAATGAATTGGAGGCTGGGTATTTTTCAAACCAAGCAAAGACTCAAAGGATGTGACTTCAAGGGGATTCGGTGCATTTGTGCTGGCCATTCTCTTAGGTGCTTGGATGCTCTTTCTTGGGTTTTCCACCATTTTGACATTGTTCAAAAATTAGGAAGCTGAGTGAATAAAAATAAGTCTTTGCATGGTGTGGTTCTCACAAAAAAAAAAAACAAAAAACAAAAACAAAAACAAAAAGAAGAAAAAAACAAAAGTGATAATTCAAAGCACACCCCTTCGACATAATAAAGTAATATTAGCTACAAGCACTGGTTAGGGAATTGGAAAGACATGTTACCCATGACTAAAGGTTCCCTCTAACTAAGGCCCTTTCTTGCTTCCTGCTTCTCCATCTCGCTCTCCTTGTAATGGTGGTGACTCTTTTTGGAAGCATTCTTGTTGCTTCAAGAGGATGGATTGGCCAAGTGTATTGATGCGAGGTCACTAAATGTGGTTGGTTTGAGTCTAGATTTGGGATGAGTTCTACTTACTTATCTTAACCATGAAATACACAAGGGGCTCTACACAACCTTATTCTTGGGATTTCATTCCATCCTCTCCTCTCCATCTTTCTTCCCATTTTCCACATCATTGCTAGTTTTATCATTAGTCCATTCTAGGTTGATGCATTGTTTTTATTTGGTGAATTCTTGTGGGTAAGTTTTTAACTCTTGCTTCCAAATGACATTCCTAGAGCCTACAGACTCTTTGGTTTGTGGGTTTGTCAAGGCATAAAGGGCATGAGCTTGCTTTGGGAAGGACCCATTAGCATTTCTTTTTGGTGCAATTGTTAACTTCTTTCCTTTAAACATTTCCTACAATCAATCATTTCTTGTTTCATCCCCATCCATAACATCCATTTTATTGGTGTTGTCGTTGATATTTTTCATCTTTCTTGTTCCTCATTTTTCCCATCTTATAGCTACTAAAGGTTCACTCTTAGTCGTGGGGGCCCTGGCACAAATTTTTCAGTTTTTTCCATTTTACTAATTGCCTAACCCCTACACATTGGGTAGTTGCTAATGATAAATCTCTAAACTAGTTTTTTCCATAACCACAACTCAGCAAATGTGCTTCATATTGAGGCAAGGTATCAACTGCATTATGGATTATCTATCCTTGCTCATTTGTGATTGTGTTGTGTGTGCAGATGGTAATCATACAAATAATGAATTAGGCTTGGAGGAAGCACTCAGGATGGACTGAAACTAGAGAATTTACGAAAGGAGCAAGTTTGGTGCATGGCTATGGATAAACAACAGAAGGTGCAATATTGGCATTGGCGGCAACATGCTTCATCTTCTTTCTCTCTCTTTCTCTTCAAGCTACCAAATAAGGCTTGGATGTCATTTATGTACAAGTGTTCATTACAATGGTCATGAACACTAATGTTATAATATGCTTATTGATCCGTTCACTGGGAATGTTGAGTCTATCATCCCATTCCGCCATCAGTTGTCAGTTAGTCAATAATCTCATACCTTCCCAATATTTTGTAAGGAACTCGAGGATGAGTTTTTATTCAGTCATGGGGGTATGATGAGAGTGGTTACTCTAGTAGTTATTCTAATTATTAGAGTGGTTACTCTAGTGGTTTCTTTAGCAGTTATTCTAATTATTAGAGTGGTTACTCTAGTAGTTTCTTTACCAATTATTCTAATTATTAGAGTGGTTACTCTAGTAGTTTCTTTACTAGTTATTCTAATTATTAGAGTGGTTACTCTAATTATTACAGTAGTTGCTCCCAAGCCTATAAATACAGTGCTCAGGCACACAATTGGGGAGAAGTCTTGTAGCAGTCAAGTAGTGAAACTCTTGTAGTTTGTTTTGAAAGTTAGAGTATTTTCCACGTGCTCGCAGCAGGAGGTCTAAGTGTGGATGGATATTTATTCGAGCATTGTGTACCTGACCACACCTTGTGTACGGAAATAAAGACAAGCTCTTCGATTCATCCTTGTAGCACTTAAGATTTGTTTTCTTACGCATTTCTTTTATTTTATTTTCTTATGAATTTATTTTATTTTATGCACTTTACATTTCTATTATTAACATAGAAATTCATTTTGATCAATTAAGAAAATTGTTAAATTACACAAGCACAACCACTTCGAGCATGCGTGTAACGCTTGGTAACCTAGTAACAATTAGCATTTGGTAATCCTAGCAGTGTTGCACTAGTTCAGGATGTGTACGGCAAGTGGGAACGTATGCTAGTATTAGGATTAGTTAGAACTTAGTTAATGAGTAATTAAGTTAAATTAGTCACTTAGTTACCTCTCTCCTTCCCTACTAGCGTAGGACATAAAAAAATAAAAGCTATAAAAATCATATGCCTCAAGCTTACTTAACCATAAAATCATGACATATAGGTAAGCTTGGGAAGACAATGATCAACCAACCCATCCTTGTTCCACAAGGGCACATAAGCACTTAGTCCTTGGAATTCAACTAGATCATGCATGAAATGCTTGTATTCGTATGGTTGAGCATAGGGGTACCTCGTCACTCATCACCTAGCATTGTCATCCAATTCCTAGCAGAGTCACCATTGTGGAATGCATTTTGGTGGATTTTTCCTTCATGAATTATTAGTTTGGGATCACCGAGAGTCCTGGGGAGGTGTGGAGGATGTGAACTGCAATTTTTGAAGGTTAATTATAGTTCCCATGGCCAATCCCACTTATAAACCTTATGACTATGCTGGGCCAACATAGTCACAACCTCTCTATAGCATAGTCATGGGTTTTGACCAATTTTTAGCATCATTTGGTGAATTCCACAAAGTTTTGGAGCTTCTAGGAACTCTAGCTAGGGTTTGGAAACATGGTATGGGTATTTGGTATTAAGTCTGGATGAATGGAGAAAAGACATATCCCATTCTTGACTACACTGGGCTACCATAGTCATATTCTTAGCCATTGTAGTCATGCCCAATAATTAATCTGTGATGGAATTTGAAGTTGTTCCAGTGCTCAGTGACTACTAGTTATTACTTCTAGCTTTTTATTTTGGTTACAGGGTTTCATAGGTTGGTGTACAGCATAGGTGGGCTGATGGAAAGTAGTGAAATGCATCATATCCTACTTGACTATGCTGGACCAATGTAGTTAAGCTCTAGGCCAACATAGTCACATGGAAAAACAAGTTTTCACATGAATCTTGAGGTCTTTTGCAACTCAATTGACATGGATGTTCACACTTGGTTTCATAGTTTAATTATGTGGTTTCATAGCATGGATGCATGACTAAGGATTGGGTTTTGGAAGAGGATGGAATTTGGCATCAATTCCAAGGCTCCCAAGGGTCTAAACGTAGTGTAATTAGGCTTGGAAGCCAAAATCCCAGCATAGACATGGGTTTTCTTGATTTGCCTAATGGGGCCCAAATGGAATTGGTAAGTTTGGATGGAATGGACTTTCTCTAACCTAGCATAGTCTTAGTTACTAATTTCATCATTGAGTGAAGTGGAAGTGGTGCATGGAGTCTAGGGTCTCATGGTGGACACCTAGGTTTAGGTGGGTTTTCTTGGCTTCAATTTGGCAAAATCATTGTTGTTTTCCTCACTTCATGCTGCTATGCCCAAGTTTGGAGCTTTGTGCCTACTATTGATACTAGCCCCAGTGTGGTCACATCTATTCTTGCCTCAAGTACTAGCAAAGTCATCCCAGTGCTTCCAAAATCCAAGGATTTTCATTAATTTCTACACTAGTTTTTTGCACCATGTCAAGAAGGAAGGCTCCTATCAAGAACCCTACCTTGGAGGATGCAAATGTAGCTGCTCATAGCCTTTCCCAACTCCCATGTCCCAAGATTGGAGAAGGCTCCACCATTGTTTATTCTAGGTGCTCAGCCTTAACTATTATTCCATTAGAGTTTATTCCTTTTATTCCATTTCTAGCCAAGAACTCGTGCATTTTCTCAAATCTAGCCTTGTGTATTGGTCAAATCAGAATTTTGTCAAAATTCCAATGTAGATTTAGGTCATTTTTACTTATTTTTAGCATTATTTGGATTTTGGATTTTGTCTCTATTATAGTACAAATGCTATTTCCATGAATTCCATGGGTTTTCTACTTTTTCCCACCCAAAAAGGCAACGCCAATTTTGAATTCTTTTTGTAAGGGAATGGTTGGTTAGTTTTATTTTTAAGGCTATGAGGTTATTATTTATTTATTTTTGGTTGATTTGGTTTTTGAACCACTAGATTTTTCCTTACAATTAATCTTTTATGATTGTTTCCATCAGGCTATGTCAAGTCGATTTTCAGTTCTTGGCCATGTTAGGCATTGATTTGGTATTTTTTTTTCTATGGAAAAAAATTGTGAATTTTTTAGTTTTATGGTTGTGAGATTTTAGTTCATCATTCAAGGATTCCAATGGCTATGGAATCATGAAATTTGGATGAACAGTTAATTTCTGGAAAGTGTTTCCATAAGCTTGCATGAAATGGGGTCTCAATCATGACAACCATAATTAGGATACTTTTGTAATTTTTTCTAGAAAAATAATTAATAATTTTTGGGTTTTCTTGTTTTGAGGTTATATTTGATATTTTATAGATAAGCAGTCTATATTTTATGAATGTTTTTGTAAAGTGGTGTAGAATTAAGGTTTTATGGCTATTACACATTTACCCCTATGAAGATGGGCAACATTGATACTTTGAAAAAAAATTTCATAAACATCCCATGTTCCTAGGAATTGGTTGAAGTGTTGAGAATGGTCTAGAAGTGTTTTGGATCAAATTAATCTTTTTTGATAATTTTTAATTAGCTATTTACTATGCCCATTCCTTAATGTTTTGGGTGTTGTTGAATTTTGTGAGATTTTCGTTTATGGCCTTGGGCTGTGTTTTGAGAAATTTTTTAAGCATTCAATTTAACATGGAAACCAAAATCTTAGTTCTACACTATCATTTTCATGTTTTCAGTTCTAAAATATCATTTTTACACTTTTGATTTTAAACTATCATTTTCATTCAGTTCAAGTGTGAATTACTCCACTCAATGTTTTTTCCTAAGTGTTAATGCTCATGTTGAAGTGTTATAAAGGCTGAAAAGGTTGGCATGGAAATTGTAATATTTTTTGGCATTTTAGGATTATTAAGTTTTATTTTTGGTTTACAAGGTTGTAACAATTATGTGTTGGATGGTAAAGGGCCTTCTTCAAGTCCATCTTGGTTGTTTTTGAGCTAGTGGGGCTCTTATGCTGTATCCATGTTCTGGGGCCTAACACTCCACCTTTGAACATGGAGTGGGGAAACCACTCTCTATGGATTAGGCTAGGAGCAAGGGAGTTTGTAACCTATCTATTATATAACTTTAGTATAATAGTTTGTTCACACTTGGCATCCCATACAACAGCTGCTATTATAGAAACTATTGTCCCTTTCTTTTCAAGAATGATCATCAAGTTTCTAGTTGACAATCCGAAGGTCCATGTAGAGGGTGAAGCAAATGACAACATGACAACTGTGGGCACTTGCAAATTATCAAAAATTTGGGAGATGCTCAAATTCAAGCAATACAACACTGACAACACCTTACTAGTTAGCCATCGTGTTCACATGTTGTTTCAAAACCCCCTAGTACTATCTACCATATAAAATTATATGTGTGATCATTATAATTTGTTTTTAGTTTATCATTATTTCTCTTTTTCTATGTAATCAAGTTATAATGGTTTTTATTGTTTCACTTGCCTACAGGTATAGGGTAAATGATCAAGGGTGATAATATTTTACCCTTAGCCCAAATGGTAGTGGGGGTTTTCATCAAAAGCCTAATAGTGAGGCTTGAGGTGATGACCCAAATGAAGGATGAATTTGGTAATTACATCAAATGTTATCCTAAGGCCTTTTGGAGGTGCCTTGCTACTAGGATGATTTATAGTCGGTGGAAAAACCCACCTTGTAACACTGAAGCAAACCCATCTCCTAGAGCTCCTACGATGACTTTATCTTATAGGTGAAGCAAGTATTTTTATTATTATTTCATTTTGGTTATCCTCATTCCAATGTTTTCCCAATTATATGGCTATTAAGTTTTTTAGGCTTTGGTTGCTTAAATGGCTATACTAGTTTTGTTTTAATTTGGTTATATTTGCTATGTTTTGTTTCACATAATGCACTTTTGTCAAGACTAACGACCCATTTTTTCATTATGTTGTAGGGGTTGTGTCATCCACTAAAGCTATTGTAATCATTTTAGGACTTGCTAAGGAGACATTAATCCTCAAGTTTAGTAAGGTGGAACCTGCACAACATTGGTTAGCTAATCAGACATCTGAGGCTATTCAAGCAAGGATTGTTCATGTGAGATTGCTTAATATATTCATGGTTCCAAGCCCAATTGTTCCCACTATAGAGATGGTGAACATCAATAGCTCTTTTAGCAAAGGATTTAAGAGGTTTATCACACATGTTCATGGTGTGACTATAACTTTGGTTGTTAATGAATCCACCTTCAATGATCTCTTTGGTATCCTTAATGAGGGCATGACAATTGTCACTAAAGAAAGGAAGGAGTTGGACCATCAAAAGGAAGTGGAGTGGTTAAACACTTACTGTGGTACTAAGGGGTTCTCTCTAATCTAGTTCCAGGTTCCAAAGGCTAGAGAGATGTATCCCCTATTTCAATCCCATGCATTTCCTAAGTTACTATCTCAAGGGAAGATAATGGATGTTGAACAAGAATGAACCATGAAGAAGGTCCTTACCGAGGGCACACAATTTAACTAGGTTGCTCATTTGGTTTCTAGGCTATGTGGGAAAATCTTGAAGCTTCAAGAAAATCTCATGATGAAGTGCCATGTGCATTTTTCATTTTCTGTAGCTTACTTACAAAGATTTATAGAGTTCCTCATGGTGAGTAAGGATGGGCGATGGGTCACTCAAGATCCATCCCAACTCACTAAACCTTGGGTTAGGCATCTTTTTTCAATCACATAAGCCTAGGACCCACCAGAAGGTGTGGGAGAATTGTTGTTTATCACAACAAAGGGATTTGGTGGTGCTCATTATGCATTCCCTAACAACATGGGGACAAAACCCCATGTTGAGCAAGGAAATGTGGAAAAGGTCAAAAAGTTGCTTGTTGAAGCTAAGGGTTTAGCTAGAGCAAAACTCAAAAAGGCCTTTGGTTGATAAGATAGTAGTAGTCATGAAGGAGCCATTGAAGAGAAGATTGATCATCAAGCTCAATCAGGTGCATGATGAGGTTAAAAGTATATTCCATTTGCTTTATTATTTTCTATTAATTGATTAATTTGTTTTGAAGTTATGGTTTTGAGTAATGTTTTTGAGTTATGGTTTTGGTCTTACACAAAATGTGTTAATTTCTATGTTTTAGGGTTGTTATTCTTGTAGGAAAGCAATAAGAGCAAGCGACCATAGCAACAACAATAGTAGTTAAGGCAAAATGAAAGCCTTAATAAGAAGATGCACTACAACATCGTGAGGATGAGGGTCTATCCCATCCTTCATTGGATAACTTTGATCCCTTATTTGGGGATTCACACCAAGGTGAACCTCTTGCTAGTACACTAGAGGGTCTTTTAGGTACTTATGATTTTTGGCTTTATCTATTGTTTTATGTTTGACTTTGGTCACAGTTGCTAATTGCTTATTATTCTTGTTATAGCTCAAAAGCCTTAGGTTAATGCTTCCACCTCCACCTTTCACATGAAAACATGGGTGGATACACCTAATAAGATAAAGCTTATGTAGGATGTGGCTAAAGACATCATCAAATGTTTACACCAGATAGCTCCTAAATTTCGTGAGAGTTCTAACATATTTTTCCTTAGTTGTTTACATGTTTTTTGGTTTTACTTGGTTTTGATGATTATGTAATTTTTTTTATTTCCTTTTTTAGTTATTTGTAGTTTTATCTGTCTAATTTCTTGTTGTGTTATATTGTTGGTTACAGTGCCTACATTGAGATGGGATCCTAACTGGGTTGTAGCGAGTGATGCATTGCTTGCCCTACCTCTTGATGTGAAAAATGTCCCACATAAGCTGACGAGAGTGCTATCGAATGTGCACTCTCATGTGAAAAATCTATGGAAATGTAGACACTCTAACAAGTTATTGTGAGAAAAATTTGTGGTGTTAAAGAGGGATAACCAAAAGCTGGTTGAGGAGGTGAGGGATCTCTAGGATCACAAGGAGTTCATGGAGGTCCAACTGACCAATAGGGACTCCTTGCACATCAAGAAAATAACTTGGGAATGGTACTGAAATGCTATTCATAATAAGGTTGCCCTCACTAGAGAGGTAGCAAAACAAAAGCTTTAAATTGACCTACTGAACTTCAAGGCTAGCAAATGGAAGGACTATTGCATGTAGATCCTTGAGTGGAGCTAAGCGCAAAAGGATCACAAAAAATATTACAAGGCCAAGCAGGGTTCCTACTTCAAATGGTTGTAGTATGATTTTACAAAATGGTGTTGGTTGGAGTTTTTTATGAAGGGGATTAATGTGGAGGATGTCTACAAATTTTTTGCAGATAATGTACTTCTGGCTAACTCCCCTGTTCATTAAATGACAACCACCTTAGGGGAGGTAACTACTGCCACCTTCTCACATGAGCTACCTACATGGAGTAACATCAATGAGAGAAAAAACCTTACTAGTGTTAATCTTGGGGATGTAGACTGAGCTAACATAATTGAAGACTAGCTTCTCCATCGTTTGGAGGTTAGTCTTTAGACTTTCCCCATAGAATATGCTACTTTAAAACCCTCTTAGGTTTGCTTATTTTAGTTTTGGTATGTTTTATTTTAGTTTAGTTTGGTTTACTATGTTGTTGGCTACTTAGTTTATATATTTTGGCTACATATTTATGTTTCAACTTGGTTTTTTTGTGCGTTGATTACTAACTGGTCTTGTGTTGTCATGTTACAAGTACTAGATAATACCGGTGGCCCCAACAATGAGGGTGAAAATGATCCTTCACCTCCTCCTCCAAATACCTCCTAGTATCATCAATTGCTTGTTTTCAGTTGTTCTTAGCATTAATCATGTTTGATGTTGGTTTTGTTATGACTAATGTTATCCAATGATTCAGTTGTGGATGGTTTATGTTTAAGATTTATTGTTCAAACATTTTGCCACATTGTGTGGCTAGGGCTATTATGTTGTAGACATTTTAATTTTAAGTTTAGGCTTTAGTTTTCGTTATATTGTTTTGGCATTATGGTTATATTACGATTTTATGATTTTATGCTATAACTATGATTTAAGGCTACATTGGCTATCTTAGCTATAATGTAATGAAAAAGTTGAAAGGGTTAGTTAATAAGGCTATAGATTGAAACAAAAGTAAGTATAACAGGGTTTTTTGCTAGTTTAAGGCCATGGCTAACCATGTAGTATTTGCTAGTATAAAACCTTAGTGGGCCATGGGATGTTTTCCATTTTTAAGCCATGGTGGGCCCTCATGTTTTTGCCAAGAAAAACATAAAAGTTTTTATGGATTTTTCTATTTTTAAGTTTTTACGTTTATCATTCTATAAGAGAAAGAAAAGGCTTTAATAAATAAAAATGTAAACAAAAGTAAATGAAATGGCACAAATAGGTAGAACATAATCTAGGCTAATAAGCTATTGTTACCATAGAAAATATCGGTTGCTAGAAAAAACCAAGAATTCTCAATCACAGGTAGCCTCAACCTCGAATCCCCTAGGGCCTCTACAAGAAAAATGGGATTCAAGGTGCTCTAGATGATNGGGGGGGGGGGGGGGTGCAAAATAGGGGTAACAAAGTAGGAAGATGCATATCTATAAAGTAATGCACTGAAAATATAATAATTATATGTAAAATTGTACATAAAGTGAAATCATAAATTTCATTAAATGAACAAAGAATGAGTTCAAAGGTGTGTGCAAAATTGGTGCCCAAGAGGGGGGTAAAGGGGGGTTCACTTGGGAAGGGGTTCAAAGCTTGTTGAAGCCATGACCAACTCCATGATTTGGTATCTTTGCCACTCTTGATGCTATCGAACCTCATTTGTCACCACTTTAGATCTACAACATTAGGTACTATTGGGGTTAGGAAAATGTGAAGTATTAGGACAGCCAAAGTGCACCACACTAGAATTTGAGGATCCCAGGGGGTAATGTTGACACCCAAAGGTCATAGATCCTAAGGGGGAAGTAACAAGGGGTAATAGGTTCCACGCTGCTAGACATCAAGAAGCTGTGTTTCTGCTAAGGAAGTAAGAGCTCTTAGATGCTAAAATGCCAAGGGTTCTAAATTGCAAAAGTGTGTAACCTTGAGGTGATGCCAAGGTTTGGTTTTTATAGGGTTATGGCCATGATTTAGGCTGAAAATTGGCTACCAAATTGTTGAAAATTGGTTGCCAATTTATTGAAAATTAGCTACCATGTTTAGGGGGTAGGTGAGATCCACCCCCATGCATCCTAGTTATTTGGCCCCTCATTTGTTTGACCCCCTCTCTCCTATTGGTTGAACCCCTCCCACTAGGGGAGTGTGTCAACATTGAGGGGGGATGGGAAGTCAATGTTGGGATGAAGGTCAACCCCTCTAGGATGGGTTATCCCCCTTTCCACATTGGGGGTAGGTGAGTTCTACCCCCCTTTATACTCCTCCATGTTGGCCTTGAAGTCTCCTAGCTAGCTTACCCTCCTTGTAGGGGGTGTGTCAGCGTAGAGAAATGTATAACCCCTATAAAATCTATTAAATTACCATTTTTGGCACTCCAAAAGGCATTTTTGACTCCTCCAAGCCAAAATATAGATACTAGGTAACTCTTTTCACTTGGGGAATGAGGCTTTAGTCACTTAGGAAGCATTTTTAGTCCCAAAAGTATGAAACATGTGAGATTTCCCCTTTATGGATTAGAACCTTCACATTTATAATAAAATATTACCTCAGGTTTCATGGGATGGGATTACAAAGGTTTTAACATAAAAATTTGGTGGCGTTTCATTGGCCCCACTTTGTTCGTGTCTGGAGGATTAATCTGAGAGGTACTGATAAGAATACAAAACACCATTGTAGGTTCACCATTGACATTCCCTCTCTACACTTGATCCAATCATGCTAAACCATGTTGAAGAGTGCTTGTGTTGATGGGATTGTGCTATGATGGAGGAATGGTAGTGGTAGTTAGGGAGATGATCATGGAGGCTAACAATGTATGTCAAGTGTTGTCACCATGGCTATAACATGGTACTGACATATTTTGAAGTGTTGGTCACTCGACAAATGCATTTGAGGAAAAAACCATTTTGCTCTAAGAGTTCTTCAGCCATTGGGCTTCAAGGTTTCTTTGGCCATTTCACTCCCTAGTAATTTTCTTTCCCTCCTTTTTTTTAATGGGGTGAAACCTTGATTGGGTTTCATTACTAGGGTCAGTTTGACATAGTTTTCCCATTAAGTGAGTTACATCACACTCAACAAACTTGAGAGTTATCCCATCGAATGAGATGTGTTACACTCGATGGACTTAGTGGTTTTTCCACTAAATGAGTTGTGTTATATTCAAGTGGAATTGTGGATGGAGCATGCTAAACACATATTATATGGCTATAGTGCATGAGTGGCAAACATAGGTTAACATTGTTGCTTGAGATATAGAATGCTATAATCAGGCTATGGGGCTTGGCTTAAGGAGTAGTGCTAGAGGGATTACAATGGTACAATTACTCTTAACACAACAAGAAAAACTCATCGAATCTTGTGCATCGAGGCCACATGGTGATTTGCTACTATAATGAGTTACATTCTTGCAATGACCCCAAGCTTCATCTTGTAAACATAACTCCAAGAGGACAAGAAAACCAAGCAAAAAAAGCATGGTAAATCGTTACAATGTAGACATAAGTCACATGGAGAACAAAAAAAAAAGCCATCCAAGTTACCAATGTTGCCAATTTAAGGCCTTGGTAGGCCATGTTGTTACCAATTTTACGTTGTGGTAGGCCAAAATGCCATGGTGTGAAACAATGATCAGGGAAGGCCAAATCCTAGTATTTGATACCAATTAAAGACTAAATGAATGGTAAATAAAATAGATAAAGGAAGTATAAGGCTATGTAAAGGCTACAAGAAGGTTATAATGGTCAACAATGCAATATAAGGCCAAAAACAAGTTGAAACATTTAAGCAAAGCATGCTACATATGGTCAAATTTGGCTAATGTAGGTCAAAATAAGTTGGGTTTTGCTAGTTTTAGGCTTACAGGGCCATGGTTTAGGGTTGCAGGGCTATTAGATGGGTTTGGACATTAGTCAAGGTTGTTTCATGGCTTTTTAGGCCTAAAAAATAAGAGTTTTGAAGCTTATACGTTGACACCCCCTTGTTTCCATGCTAAGGCAAGGGGGTATGCCAGCATGGAGGATTCCAAGGGATTGAGTTTTGATGAAATTTGGTTATTTTTGGGTATGCATGTACATTCTTGGGGTTGCTAGTGCTACTAAACATTGCCCAAGATCAAAAGTTGTTAGTTTTAAGGCTTTTTGATGCATCTTTGATGTTACCCCCTGGTATCCACGCTGAGCGCATCGCCCCTCCCCCCC
>MNCI01007670.1:133415-169880 GCA_015680685.1 Gnetum montanum | reverse complement strand
GAGATCCCACGAGGGCTAATTTTTAACAAATTTTGATTAGTTTTTGGCATGCATGTGCATTCCCAGGGTTGCTAGAGTTGTTGGACATTGTCCAAGATCAAAAATTTTCAATTTTAATGCTTTTTGATTAGTTTTTAAGGTTAACCCCTTGTTTCCANGGGGGGGGGGGGGGGGGGGGGGGGGGGGGGGGGGTGTAAGCCAACATAGAAGATTTCAACAAGATGATTTTTGATAAATTTTGATCAGCTTTGGTCATGCATGTGCATTCCCAGGGTTACTAGAGCTATTGGACATCACCCAAGATCAAACGTTGTTGGTTTTAAGGCTTTTAAATTAGTTTCTTTTAGGTTAGCCCTTTGTTTCCATGCTTCTAGTGTGGAAGATCCCAAGGGGCTAATTTTTTGAAAAATTTTGATTAGCTTTGGACATGCATGTGTCCAATATCAAAATTTATCATTTTCAAGGTTATTTGATTAATTTTTGAGGTTGCCCTCTTGTTTCCATGATAAGATCTCCCTCTAAAGGGGTAAGCCAACATGGAAGAGCCAAGGGGGTTATTAACCACCAAAGGTCATGGAGGGGCACCAAGGCTGTTAATGCAAGAACTATGGTCACTAGAAGTTAGGAAGACGATTTTTATGTTATACCTCCTAAGCCTCCACATTGGCCCCACACTAGAGAGAATGGAGGGTGGAGTCACCAATGTGGGGTGTAATACAAGGTTGTAAATTGGCTTGTTGTAATGCAAAAAGTAAGCTATTGGAGGCTATACATGAGTATAGAGGTCAAATATGGTAACTAGGTGGTCAATTTATTTAATTTTGTGTCACCTCCCATCCATCCATGCTAGGGCCAAGGTGTATAGCATGGATGAGGCCTCCCTCAGTTTGGAACCACCAAATTGAAAGGTTTTAACCACTTTTGACTAGGTTTTCTAAGGTTTAGGAGTTACTGAGAGTGATTGGATAGATTCTTTATTACGTGGGCCCCTTCTAGGGGTCAAATCTAGGTGTAATGGGAAATGAGGGATATGAATGAGGGTTACCCCCCTTTTTTCCATGTTGATCCCCCTTCCATGGGGATAAGCTAGCATGGACACCTAGGGTGATTGCTTTTGGAAAAGTTTGATCCCCTTTCAGAGCCTGGGATTGGATGATGAAAGTTGCAACTACCAAAAATGGTAAGAAAGTTATTTTTTTTATGGTCTTGAGAGGTGGAAGACATGTATCCATGTTAAGTATAGTACCCCTTATGTGGATGCATGGGGGTTAAGGCTTGGGTATGGTTCTATGTGTTGAAGGGGTCAAAACCCTAGCATTGATGTGATTTGTAACTCATAAACACCATGTGTGAGGACGCAGGGCAAGACCCATGGTTTTATAAACTTAAAAATCAAAAAATTAAGAAAAATAAAGGTAATTACTATTTCCCTCTCTCTGCTCCCAGCATGAAGGATACTTTTCCTCCCTTGGACTTTAGTGTATGTGAAGTTGCCATACATAGAATTAGCAATGGGATTTGTAGTGGAAACAATAGATTTAATGCTTTTCTAATGCCAAAACTTGTACAAACCACCATTTCATCAACCAACGTAGTGGAGGAGAGCCTTGGTATCCATTATTGCATTTGATCTTATGGAATCTTAGCATTGAAGCTCTTCATCCCTTCTCTTGGCCAGCATTGAAGCTCTAACTCCTTCAGATTTCAAGCCTTCTTTCAACATTGGGTGTCATGATGAAGAAAGGTAGCAACAATCCTAACATCTGAGCATCACATGAGGCTACCAAAAGGATCTCCACCTTTCCCAAGGATGCTTCTATTCAAGGGACCTCTTCATTAGTCCCAAGGTAGGCCATTCTTTGCCTTGTTTTCATGGTGTTCTGGCCATTTTTGTGTTTTTTCTAGTTAGAAATAGGTCATTCTCCTCAAATCTAGTCAAAATGAGTCAATAAAATTAAATTTTAGTGAAATCCCTTATCATGTTTTGGTAGTTTTCATGTGGATTGAAAGTTATTTTGCTATTTTCACCTTGGTAAATAAGGTTGTTTTGAAAGTAGCCTTGCTTTTTTAGATGCTTTTTCCAAAAATTACATGTTGAGGTTGTTTTTCTTAGATCTAGGGTCAAGAACTCATTAAAATTAAATTATAATGACATCCTAACCCTTTATTTTAGTGTGTTTTGTGATGGGTAGATATTGATTTGGCTATTTTGTTTATAATCTACAACTATATAATGTTAAATTTTGTGTTTTTTGATGCTTTTTAGTACAAAATCCAAGCTATGTTGTGTATTTTTTTATTAGAAAAATACTTATTTTTATAAAAATTTGATATTTTTGGCTTTTATTTTTGTATTTAAGCTTTTTAATGGCTATGGTCTTGTTTAATTTGGAGTTTTATTGATCAAGTTATGGCTATTCAATTTGGTTGTGCAACTAGGCCTTGTGCCATTTTTCAGATTTCCATCCAAATTAATGACTTTTTTTTTTTTTTGAGAACTTGACTACATGTTTGAATTTATATTAAGCATGTATGTATAGGAATTGATTTAGGCTTTCAAATGGTGGTGGAATCACTTTGTTTTGAGCTTGAATGAATTTTTGGTGAATTTTTTTCTAACATTGTGTGAATGGGGGTTGATGGTGACAACTACATATTTGCTATTTCTAGCTATGTTTTGTGTAAGAATGGTTACATGTTTTTGGTTCTAATGGTCATGATTAGAAAATTCATGATTTCAGGGTTCCTTCCATGGTGGAATTGCTAAAATTAGAGCTAAGATGATTTTTTTATGAATTTTATAATAAGGTTGTGTTAATTGGTCTAAATTTGGTTGTAGCACTTTACGCCTTTGAGGATGGATGTGGTTGTTATAGTTATAATTGTCAACCTCCATGCTCCTGGGGATTTTCTTTTTTATAAATTATGTTATAAATATTATTTTTTGTGTGTTTTTTAAACAAAAGAGCTTCTTGCTATTTTTAGTAAGTTTTTTTAAAAGTTTATTTCTATTATAGCCACTTTTTCTATGTTTTGATGCTTTTGCATGTTTTGAGCTAAGGCATAATTTTGGTTGTGATGTTTTGGTTATAATAGTTTTGGCTATAATATCAATTCTAGGAGAGGTTTTAATAATATATTTATTTTTTGTGAATTTTCTCAAGCAAATTTGAACCAACACCTTAGAGCTTTTTATGGAGGCTAATTTCACCCCTGATTAGGATGTGTAGAATTTGTTAAGAAATTCTAAGTGTTGAAATTTTATGTTAATATTTTTTTTATTTTTTTATACTTTCCCCTTGTAGGATCTTTCTCAAGCCAATGCTCATTGTGGTTGAGCTAGTTGGCATTCTTTGTTGTCTTGATCAACCTATAGACCATACCCCTCCTCCAAACTTGGCATTGGAGAAGATTTTGGTGTGGTTCTGCCCAAGGGTAAGAGATTTCCTTACCTATCTTCTCCAGCACTTTAGTGTGATGATGTGGTCACACTTGTCTGAGGAGGTGGCCACACTCATCATGAAGACTTTGCTACCTGGGTTTGCATGCTTGATTGTCTGATTTATAACTGATGGGTTGGAGACTCAAGTAGGAGCGAAACTAGTGGATTTCATCAGTCCATGGTGCCTTTTAAATATCTAGACCATGCCAGAGTGTTCATGATACAATCTGAATAATACTCTGATGGTGGTGCAAAGAGTCCACTCTTTATTCTAGAATCCTCCAAGAACTGTGTACCAATCACAGGGGCGAGCATGACTATTATAGGTTTTAACATTTTGGCTTTATCTAGTTTAGTCTCTTTTTTCTAACTTGTTGGTTTTACACATATCTTGTAGGTACATGGTTAATGATCAAGGTTTGATCAAGAATGATCAAACCTTGGCGATAGTCCATACCACATTGAACGAATTTACCAATGTTCCCAAGATTAGATATGTTGTTTTTGAATAGCTAAGAGGGGAATTTGATGAGTACCCTACCAAATTTGACCCTATTTACAAGAGGTGTGTGGTTGCCAAAATAGCATACAACTAGTGGATGGCCCCTAAGGATATTAGAGATATGGGTATTATTGCTGAGACCCCCATACAAGCTTCTCCAAGTAAGAAGAAGAGTGAGAAATCAAGTACGTTGTTATGTTAAAGATTTTATGGTTACTTAGGCTTTAATTTTCTTATCACCAAAACATAGTTTTATTGATGCTAAACAATTATATTTTTCTTACAAGGCCTTATACTCCCACAGATGTTATTATATTCCCCATTGAACGTTTTGTGGAAAATCTCATCCTAAAGTTCAATAAGGTGGGACCAGCACAGGAATGGTTAAGGGAGAATGCATTTAAAGACATTCAAGCAAACATTGCTCATGTGGGTTTGCTTGAGATCTTTATGGCACCTAATTTTGTTATCCCTTCTGCAAAGATGCTAAACATCATCGACTCTTTTAATGAAAAAGTTGATGTGTTTCTCACCATAGTACAAGGCCTATACATTGCTATTGCCATCAACATGACTACTTTTCATGACTTATTTGGTGTTTCCATTGACAGTATAATAGTTGCCACCAAACCAATGAAAGAGGTTAACCACCATGTAGAAGTTGAGGAATGGCTTGGTGTTACCAAGGGCCACTCCAACCTTGCTTGTAGTAGCTTTACTAACCTTGACACCAAGGGGTCTTATCCCTTATTCAGATCTTGGGTATTTCCTAAATTGTTATGACAAAATAAGACGATTGGTGTTGCATAGGGATGGACCTTCAAGAAATTTATGATGGAGGGGACTTGTTTCAATTGGGCTATTTCCTTAACTATGAGCCTCAAAGAGGAAATCCTCAAAATTTGCATGGATTCCTCAATGATAATCCACATGCACCATGCATTTTTTTGGCAAGCTACTTGAAGAGGTTTGTAGAATTTTTGTTGGTGAAGAGAGGTGGATCGTGGGTGTTCCAGGACCCACAACAACTCTCCAAGCCTTGGATAAAGCATCTTTATACAACCATGAGGGTATGGGAGATTCACTATCTATGACCACCAAGAATCTTGATGTTAGTCAATGTGAATTCCCTGACAGCATGGGGGAGGCATCTCTTATGTTTCCAGCAAACATCAAGAGGGTCCAATGGCTACATGTTGAAGCTATTAGAGTAGCCAGGGTTAACCTAAAGAGGACCACAAAAGAAGCAGCACTAGCAGCAAAGCCACCCTCCAAGCAAATAATTATTTTCAAGATTCCACGCTTGGACTAGGAAATCATAGGTACCCTTCAACTATGTTTTCTCTTTTTTGGCTATGTTTTGTTTTATGGCTATTCATGTTAATTTATCTAATGGTTTATGGCTATAGATCAACGATAGAACTTGGTGGCCCAAGCTGCTGCTACAGAAGAAGAAAAAAGACAAGTAGAGAAGGCAAAAAGGCATGCCAAGAAGGAAGAGCAAAGGTGTAGGGCCATGGCAAAGGAAGAACAGAGGTGTGTAGAGGAGGCACTCTTGTAACAAAATATGGGTGATCTTGACATCTTTTTTAATGGGTCACTACCTGGGGAGTCTCTGATTGAAATCCCCAAAGAGGATGAAGATGATCATGAGAATGAAGTGGAAATCATAGGTATCCTTATGCCCTACTTGTTATTGCCTATAGTTTTATGTTTGGTTTTAGAGTTCTTACTTATCTAACAATTGTTATGCTGATCATAGTTCGTAAGCCAACAACAAAGGCCCATGTACTTGAGTTTCAGCTGCAACCATGGGTAGAGGTCTCGAACAAGACAGAATTCATGCACAAGATGGCAAAGGACATCATTGGTCAGTTGCAATAGGTTGCACTTGAAATTGGTAAGAACTATGTTTTGCTATGCCTTAGTCATTTTGCTATGAAATGCATTTTATGCTACAACTATATTGTATATTAAGTTTATGATTATTATTTTTGCTTTTTTTAAGTGCCATCAGTCACATGGGATCCAGCCCAAGACATGGAGTTCAACTACTTGCCTAAACTTTTCCTTCTAACACCACACATGTCCCCTTAAAAGCTTTACAAAATTGTCATTGATCTAGTAGTTTCATGTACTAAAGCTTCATGGGAGATTTAGAGGTCTGACGAATCCATATGGAAATAAGTTATGACCTTGAAGGAAGAAATAAAAGGCAAGTTGAGAGGATCCAGGATCTCAAGGAGCATAAGGCCTTCATGGATACCCAAGTGGAGAACTCAGGGGCCTTACGAATGAAAGAGATCATGTGGGCCTACTACTAGTGCACTATCCATGATAAAATTACTCTTTCTTGGAAGTTGCATGAGAAAAAAATGCAAATGAACTTGATTTCTCAAAAGGCACAAGATTGGAAGGATGATTGTGCTTGGGTCCTGGAGTGGGGTAAGACACAAAGGAATCACAAGCATAAGTATAAGGTCAATCATGATGCCTATTTGAAATGGCTAAAGAAGGAGACAACCAAACAATAAAAGAGAAAGATGTTCACTCAGAGCATTCAAGCTAAGAGTGCTTTCAACCTCTTTGAAAGCACTCTAATAGTGGTTGAGTCTCCTACTCCATAGATCACCACCGCTGCAAATGATGTTGCTACCACTACAATCTCACAGGCATCAATTTAGGGGACATTAACTAGGCCAACATTACAAAAGACTAGATGACTAGCCTTCATCATCTTCCCCAAGAGTTTGTACAACCATATTCTCCATAGGTGTGATGGATTTTATGTTTTGCATTTTTTTTAAGTTTTAGTTTTTATTATATTTGTATGTTTCTTGTTTTACATGGTTCATGTTATAATTTCATTTATGATGATTACTAACTGGTTGTTTATTGCTATCTCATAGGCATTTTATGATGTTGGTGGTCCCAATGGTGTAGGCACTGTCAAATGCATGATTTGATAGAATTTCTTGTTTATTTCATTTTATGCTTGAGGCTGTATGGCTTATGTTAGCCAATACTTGAGTTGTAGACATTTTATCATTTATGATTAATAGTTTTAATATTTATGCCACACAATGTGGCCATGGCTATATTATTTTATTTTAAGATGTTTTAAATTTTAAGTTTTGCTTTTGGTTTTGGCTATATATGTTGTTGATTATTTTATTGTTTTAAGATTCTAAGGTTACAAGTGTTGAAAATATCTATGCAGAATATGGCTTCGTTGGCTATGTTGAGAACTATGACATTATGAATGGACAAGGGTTACCTGCCATTTTTTTTAAACCTTAGAAGGTTGTACATTTATTACTAGTTTAAGGCCATGGTGAGTTATGATGCCAATTTAGAGTCTTAGCAAATTATAACACCAGTTTAGAGTCTTAGCGAACTGTAATGCTAGTTTAAAGTCTTAGCAAACTACGATGCCAGTTTAGAGTCTTAGTGGACTGTATTGCTACAAGCCATGGATTTGCCAGTTTTAGGCCATGGCATGCCCTAGATTTTTTTTGGAAATTTTTTAAAAAACTTTTTATGGTTTTTCCCAACTTTGTAATTTTTTTGTAAGGATTTTTCTTTGTTTTCATCATGTATAAAAGCAACAAAAAAGAAAGGTTGTAATACATAAGTAAAATGCAAATGAAAATAGGAATCTAGGCTACCTACATGAAGAGTAAAATGAAATACACAAACAAGCATAACAAATTAGCAAAAAAAAAGGCTAAGCTACATGGCTATCGGCTATATGGTTATAAGGTCATGGGGTGGAAGGGTCAAGGGGTACTTCTTTGTGTAGACTCTTCCTAATTTTTGACAAATTAGGGAATAAGATCTACTCTACAAAAATTTGTATTCACCATCACCTTAACTAATGATGCTAAATGAGAGTTCATCCCATGACACATCTTGCTTCCTATCATTGTTATTATTTGCTTTCTGTTCTTTCTCAAGTTGTTGGGTTTCATGACTAGGCGTTTCTTCTTGAAACTCCATTTCAAACCCATGCTCTATATCCATGTTGTTAATAGCCAAAGGCACTGTGTTATCACCATGAATGATGATCTCACATCCTTCATAAGGAAGGTGAATCTCTTGGTGGATGGGAGAAGACACAGCTTGTAATTGAGCCAACCAAGGTCTTCCTAGGATAAAGTTAAACTTAGGCATCTTATTCATCACTAAGAAATTTGCAGTCATGGGAATTTCTCCCTTGTTACAAAATCTAAGAAGATGAACCCCTTGATAGTAACTCTTGATCAATTAAAAGACTTTAGAGTGGCTATTGATGTTTGTTGTATTGTCTCTATCAAGCCTAATTAGTTAGTAAAGCTATGGTAGGTTGGGGCACCTTGATGATAAATAGTCCTCTAGTAGGCACTTGTGATGGAACCCTTATGAAAAAAGGGGATCTTAACCTAGTGGGATCTAAAGAAGCCCTTTCACCATAAGGCAGTACATGAATCACAAATGGTTCTCTTGAGGATCTTTGATTATCATCTATGTTAAATGTCGATATGATATATGCAGCAGCATTGTTGGTGTTAAATGAGTCTTTGTATACATGCATTAATTGGTTTTAACATTGTACAAGGTTGGATGCATCTAGAACTAGCTCTCTCCTATCTATCATCTTTTGCAAGTCATCCTTTAGCGCAAGGTAGAAGTCTGTGTCATGACTGGGAAACTAGTGATAGTGAAAAAAGTGGTCTATCTTGAAGTATTTAGGCAATGATAGGTCATCTTTCGTTGCTCTAGAATGATCCTTAACTATTTCACAAAGTCTATCATGTTTCTTTCGAGAAGGTTCAACCATCTATTTGTGTTGCATACATCCACTTTTCAAAAGTTGATCTAACAACTCTAATGGTTTTAATGGTAGTGTAGTGCATTTAGACTTGTCCTTCCTTTCAAAATTGGGTCTAATCATTGTCAATGCATTGGCCCCAATGGTTGAAGGCTAGTTACCATGGTTATTATTAGTTGGAACCGTGGATGGATTGGTCCTTAGCCATTGGTTAGTGGTATTAGCTTATTTATTCATAGTTGTTATAGCCATATTGTTATGTTTTCCCTTCTCCTAGTCTTTTCGTGTATGTTCATTTTTGTATGCTTTGTAGGCTAGGTCATGATTGGCCTCCACAACATCTTCAATATTCTTGGTTTGGGAGAATGCTTGGCTAAGTAATCGCGGGTCAAGGTAGTAAATTTTAGACTTGATAAAGTCATTAATTATCCCCTTAAATATAGCCAAAAGGTGAATTTTAGTTATGGGCTCTAATATTTCATTTAGGAGTCCATTCCATCATTGGATGAACTTCTATAAAAGCTCAAGGAATCCCAACTTGACCTTCATGAGTTGGTTAAGTATTGTGTCAGGCTTCAAGTTATACTTGAAGCGATTAACAAACTGAGCTATCAAGTCTTTAAGAGAGGATATGGATCCTCTAGGTAATGTGTGTTACCAATCAAGTGATTTCCTAGTCAATGACATAGGAAAAATCCTCATAATGGTATGAGGCCACTACTGCAATAGCAAGCACTCATATCTAAAGGTTATAAGGTAAGCATTAGGGTCATCTTCTCCATTGTATTTACTAAACTAGGGGATAGGGACACTAGGAGGAAGTGTCAAAGGTGGGACCATAGGACAAATAGAATCATCTAGGTAGAAGTCCATGATCTTTACACTTTGGGACATAGAGGGTTTGAGCCTTTTTAACTCCTTTGTTAGGTCTTGGATCATTTGAAAGGCTTGATCTAAGCCTTGTAGTGGTCCTATTGGCTATGAGGCTTGTGGCCTCACTATGGGTTGTATGACAAAAGAAAGGGGTTGTGTTATGGTTATGTCTAGCGAGCCAAACAAAGAAAAGGATGTCTATGTTGGTACTTAAGTCATAAACAAGATAAAGAGGGTGTATGACCCCTATGTTGCTTGGGGACTCATAGTGGATCCCATGTGAGTAGTTAGAAGATTTGTGATGGTAAAAACCACCATCAATGGTCTTATATATCAAGACTATGTTATAAATGGCATTGATGTGTTATGATTCATTCCTTATGGCATTTCCTAAGTTCGATGTGTGGCTATAACAAGTGTGGGGTCCATTGTAGTAGGGTATGAGGGAATGAAAATGGTGGCACCTTGCCCATGAAGAAAATAAAAGCATTAGAGGAAGGCTTTGTGACCTTGGGAGATGTTTATTGGAATAGTCCTCCCAGGATGTTTTCAGGCTTAGATTCTACCTTAAATTCATCCTTCTCTTCTTGTTGTTCCTTAGAGCTATGCATGTCATCTTCCTCTTCCATGGCAATCATTTGGGCTAGGATGCTAGCATAGATATTGCTAAGGGAAATTTGGTCATACAGGGAGGGGATGTACTCATTCCCACTCCTATGTATGAGCTCAAATTCCCTCTTAGCCTCAACTTCAATTTGTGGAATTAGCATGCTTGCTTGAATTTTAACATAAATGAAGTTATAATGATCTTCATTTATGACTGCAAAGTTAGGACTCTCCCCTCTGACTCTCAAAGATCACCTATATTTAATGATAGTAGGGTCTTTAGGATCATATACCCTCATGGCCTGTTGATCTAACCTACTATCAGTGTAGTTGTAAGGCAAGTTAGCTGATCATAAGAGAGACATGGTTATTTTAATGAAAACAACTCAAGGTAGACTATAAGGAAAAAATGAAAGTATATTCCAACAATGAAAATAAAAAGCAATTAAAGGGAGAAAAAAAAGTTGAAAATTGAATACTTACTAAAAATAGCAAGGAGGGGGTAAGGGGGAGTATATGCCCTTACCTAAAATGGAAATAGGAAAAGGTGATAGCAAACCTTACCCATACTAACATTTTAACTGTCACTTCTTGATGTCCAATGTTGGCTTCCTAGCTATCACACCCTCGAGTGTGGCAGAAAGGAAAGAGGTGTTGAGATGGGAGGATCTCACAGCTTACAAAGCCAACATTAGTAACAAGGGGTGAAATTTATTATAGGTGTGGATAAAAAGATGCAAATTTTTATAGTTGGAGTTGCTATAAGGTTTAAATCTAGTGGAAATAGGCAAAAATGATTAAAAATAGGGTAGGGGGTAAGGGGGATTTACCCCTTTACCAAAAATGACAAGCTAAGAACATTGGGGTCAAGCTTCACCACATTGGTCTCCTAGCTATCACACCCCCAAGTGTGGTGGTGGTGGTGGTGGGGTGTTGGGGAGGGGGCAGCGTGGTGTTGGGAAAGAGGGGGTGAGATGGGAGGATCCCACACCTTCTAAAAGCTAATGTTGGTAAAAGAGGGGGAAGTGGGTTCTAGAAACTACTTTCTCAAAATCATTATAGAAACTACCCAAATTCAACCACAAAGGAAGGGGAAAAGTGTTTAGGTGTTCAATGTTGGTTTTGGTTATTGAAATTCATAGTAGATGTTGGAAAACTCAACACCCAACCACCTACAATTCAACACCATGGTTTCTACTATAAGGGGGTGAGTGGTAGCATTGGGTTTTCCAAGGAAGCTTCAAAATTTTTACTACAAAAATTAGAAATTTCCAATAGGTATCCAATGTTCGCTATGGGGGCAATCAGATTTGGCTACAGAAATCAGCTGAAGGCCCTCCTTTTAGCACCAAGAAACTATTGCAATGGAGAATCTCTGTTGTTAGAAAAAACCAAGGATTCTCGGTTGCAAGTAGCCTCAACCATGAATCCCCTAGGGCCTCTACAAGAAAAATGGGATTTAGGATGCCCTGGATGGTCCAGTAGATCACCCAAGGTCTTGAGGAGGGTGCAAAATGGAGGTAACAAAGTAGGAAGATGTAGATCTATAAAGTAATGTACTAAAAATATAACAATTTTATCTGAAATTGTACAAGAACTAAAATCAAAAATTTCATTAAATGAATAAAGAATGAGTTCAACTGCATGTACAAAAGTGGTGCCCAAGAGGGAGGCAAAGGAGGGTTCACTTGGGTAGGGGTTCAGAGCCCATTGAATCCATGACCAACTCCATGATCTGATATCTCTGCCACTCTTGATGTTATCAAACCTCCTTTGTCACCATCTTAGATCTACAACATTGGTTACTGTTGAGGTTAGGAAATTGTGAAGGATTGGGGCAGCCAAAGCACACCACATTGGAATTTGGGAATCCTAGGGGGTAACATTGACACCCAAAGTTCATAGATCCTAAGGGAGAAGTAATAGGGGTAATAGGTTCCACATTGTTAGACATCAAGAAGCTACATTTCTGCTAAGAAAGCAAGAGCTCTTGAATTGTAACCTTGACATGGTGCCAAGGTTTGGATTTTATAGGGTTATGGCCATGATTTGAGCTGAAAATTGGCTACAAATGGTTGATTGATTCACTGCAAGTTGGCTACCAAATTGCTGACTAACTAGCTACATATTAGCTACCAAATTGCTAAAAATTGGTTGATATGTTCAAGGGGTAGCTGAGATCCACATCCATGCATCCTAGCTATCTAATCCCTCCATGCTATCTCACCCCCTCTCTCCTAGTTGGCTAACCCCCTTCCACATGGGGGTAGGTGAGTTCTACTTCCCTTGTACACTTCATGTTGGCCTTGAAGTCTCCTAGCTAGCTTACCCCCCCTATAGGGGGTATGTCAGCGTAGAAAGTATACCCCCAATAAAACCCATTAAATTACCATTTTTGAAATTCCAAAAGGCATTTTTGACTTCCCCAAGCTCAAATATAGATACCATGTAACTCTTTTCACTTGGGGAATGAGGCTTTAGTTACTTATGAAGCATTTTTCAGCCCCAAAAGTATGAAACATGTGAAATTTCCCCTTTATGGGTTACAACCTTCACATTCACAATAAAATATTACCTCAAGTTTCATGGGATGGGATTACAAAGGTTTCAACATGCAAATTTGATGGTATTTCAGCTATAAGTACATATGGTTATAAGTGCATAATGTAGGAGGAGGATTAAGGACATACATCACTTGTGCAAATGTTTCCTAATTTTTGAAAGCTTAGGAAATGTGTACATTCTATTTTGCACAAGTTTATATTCCCCATATACTTCACTGACAATGTTAAAGGAGAGCTCTCCCCATAGCATATCACCTAATCCATCATTTTTGTTTTTGGCCTTCTCCACTTTGTAGGGTTGCTTAACTTTGTGGCTAGGAGTTTCTTCTTGAAACTCCACTTCTAACCCCTACTCTACATCTACATTATTAATTGCTAGGAGAACCATGCTATCACTATGGATGATAATCTCACCTCCCTCGTAAGGTAGGTGAATTTCTTAGTGGATGAACAAAAGAATAGCTCATAAATGAGCTAGCCAAGATCTTCCTAAGATAAGGTTGAATCTTGGTGTTTTTTCCACCATCAAAAAACTAGCAATTGTGGGGAATTTCTCCCCTACCACAAAGTCTTAGGAGATAGACACTTTGACAACAACCCATGATCCATCAAAGGACTTGAGAGCTAAGGTTGGTGTGTGTTGTATATGTTTAGTTACACCTAAACACTCACCTATGGTATAGGGAATGACATTTTTTGCAACTCCATCATCTATGTGCACTCTATGCACTTTGTATTGTCCCACTTGTATCATCATAAAGAGAGGAGCCTTGGTCACCTTGTTATTTTGGGACTAGTTTTGATTTCACTATCACAAAACACTAGTGATGTTGACTTCTTTTTCTTATATAAAGATGGTACCATCATCACATGTATGGATTCTTTGTTAGTGGGGATGTCCTCGCTAACTGGGATGGAGATCAACATCTTAACTAGTGCTTCCTAGTGTGTAGCAGAAGTCATGACTAGGTCATACAGGCTAAGAGTTGTCCTCTTTTACTTCAATGATTGTTTAACCTATTCCATCGCATTTAGAAGGTCTTTGTTGTTGGTCATATATTTCTCATTCTTATTATTCCTAACTACTTCTATGCAACCCAAAATGCAAACTTTGTGTTTATTGTTACAGCTTCTCCACTTTCCCTTTTCCTTGGCATTTAGGATCCTCTTGTGGTTTGCTAGTTAAAGTAGCCTGGGTTCTAGAGGTCATGGGTATAGATGAGATGGGAGTGGGCTTTAGTGAACCCACTTCCTTTCATGCCTTGGCTTGATTATCATTCTTTTTTTTAGGCTTTTTCACAGGTTTCTTCCATTTTTTGCTTAGTGACTTTTTGTTGTTACTGGTTGGTTGGGAGGAAGAAGTCATTGCATTACCCACCATGGGGGATCATCGTTTAGTAATGTGGATGGACTCAGTTGTAGTGGGAGAGGGAGATACTCAAATTACAAAAGGCTCATTGGGAGATGTTGGTAATGGAATCCTTATAACAAAGGAGGACCTTAAACTAGTGGAAGTTGAAGGGCCCCTTTCATTGCTAGGAGGTACCCAAATCACAAACAGTTCCCTCATAGGCTTTGGGTCATGGTTAACATTGAACTCTGTTATGGTGTATGGGCTACTATTGGCATTCAATGGTTTCTTATATATGTGCATCAACTGATTCTGAGGCCTAACTAGGTTGGAGGTGTCAAGCATCAATTCATCTTATCTATCATCTTTTACACATCTTCTTTCAACGTAAGGAAAAAATCCGAACCATGACCTAGCAACTGATGATAGTAACAAAAGTGGTCAAGCTTAAAGTATCTAGGCACTAGGGCATCATCTTTGGTTGCACAAATGGGATCTTTGGCTATCTCACATAGCCTCTCATGCCTCTTATAGACATTTTCCATCATTTGTTTATACTATATCCTCCTCCTCTTCAACAATTGGTCTAAGAGTTCTGATGCTTTTAATGGTAACCTAGTTTATTTTGACCAATCTTTTCATTCAAAACTAGGCCTAGAAGTAATCAATGTAAAGGCCCCAAACATTGAAGGGTGGTTGTTATTGTTAGCAATGGCCTTGGGTTAGTTAGTTCTTGGCCCTTGGGTGGTTGTCTTGTTTTCCTTTGCTACAGTTGCCACTACCACATTATTTTGCCTTCCCATCTCCTTGTTCTTTCATGCATGTTAATTCTTGTACACCATGTAGATGAGGTCATGACTAGCCTCTATGGCATCCTCTATGTTTTTGGTTTAGGAAAAGGCCTAACAGAGTGACCATGGATCATGGTAGTATAATTTTGATTTGATGAAGTCATTAACCACCCCATGCTAAAAGGTGAGTTTCAGCTATTGGTTCTATAATCTTATTGAGCAAAGAATTCCATTGATGGATGAACTTTTGCACTAGCTAAAGGGGTCCTTGCTTAACCTTCATCAATTGGTCAAGGGTTGTATTAGGTTTCAAGTTGTACTTGAAATAGTTAATCAACTACAAAATCAAGTCTTCCAAGGAGGATATGGATTCTCCTATCAAGGCATAATACTAGATAAGGGCTTTTTCCTTAAGAGAAATAGGAAAATTTCTCATTATTGTTTGTGGTCAAGCTTTTAGTAACAAGACTGCAGAGCAGAAGATTATAACATGGGAGTTAGAATCATCCTCGTTGTTATACTTAGTAAATTGTGGTATGGGGACACTAGGGGGAAGAGTTAGTGGTGGGACAACAAGATTGATGGGATCATCCTAATATAAATTCACAATATTTATGATCTAATATGTGAAAGCTTTGAGCCTCCTTAACTCTTTAGTTAAGGCCTAAATCATCTAAAAGACTTGATCCAATTTTTAGGGTGCTCCAGTTGGTTGTGGGGTCTGCAAAAAAGGTTGGTGCATAAGCTAGAAGGTCTATGGCCTTGCGATTGGTTGTGGCACTAAGGAGAGAGGTTAAGTTATCATGGTCATTAGTGGACTGAATACTAAAAAGGAAGTTCTCATCAGTATCTAGGGCACGAAGGGGACTAATGGGGTATTCGATCCTTGGGTCACCTGAGGTCCCATGGCAGGCCTCATCTAGATGGATAAGGGGTTAGTGGTGGTCACAAACACCGACGACGATAGAATAGACCATGGTTGGTTGGAAAAAGAGATGGAGAAGTGGAAGGTATTTGACTATGGCAACAATTGTGTTTGGTGCACTGCAATAATGAACATTGGCCCAAACATGGTTGGATACAGAGGGGTTGAGGATTGGGGGATCTATCCTATGGAAGAGGCAAGAGGGATTGAGGTAGGTATGGTGGCTTTGGGAGTCAATTATTGGAAAATTCCCCCATGAGGTTCTCATGTTTGGACTTAGCCCCAAACTCATCCTCTTCTTCTTACTGCTCATCCTAGCAAGCTTTTCCATCCTCTTCATCGATCTCAATTAATTAAGATAGGGTGCACATGTAGGTTTCCATTAGGGGTATTTTATCATATGGGGAAGGAATGTATTCCTTCCCATCACAATGTATGAGCTCATATTCCCTTTTGGCTTCTGCTTCCATTCTCAGAATTGGCATGCCAACCTAAAGTTTGGCACAAACAAAGTTATAGTGATCTTTGTTTATCACTAAAAACTTTGGGCTTCACCCCCTAAGCCTTAATGATTTTCTACATTAAGCTATGGTAGGGTCTTTAGGGTCATTGACTCTTATGGCCTATTAGCCAAATCCATTGTCGGTGAAGTTAAAAGGCAACATGGTCGATTGGTTGAACAACATTGTCAAAGATATGCTTTTAACCTTTTTTACTATTTTTAGTAAAAAACATAGTCGATGGGATTATCCACTAACATAATTGGCTATAAATGGAAAGGCAATGGGGAAAATGCTGCTATGAAATATTGCATAGTAGATGGTCATGTATTATGTAGTAAACAAGGTTTAAGATGGAAATTTCCAACTACACTAGCCCTTTCCAGTAGGGTCTATGCTAGAAGTTAGCAAACAAAATTGGGTTTTCAAATGGAAACTAGGTTCTTGAATGGAAATGGATTTTTGAATGGAAATTGGTTTTTGGTGTAGACTACACTAGTTCCAAGAAAACTAGCAACTACTATGAAATTATAATAGAAACCCAACTCAATTACTACAACTATGCTAAGGTATGTGGAAAAGGGTTTGGGCAACAACGTTGTTCTTAACAGAATAAGTTTGTAGGTCTTAAAGTTGAAAACGTAATATACTTGGTATTGGGAAAATATTGAAAAAGGTTTTTCTTTGAATAATTAATTTGGGCAGAGGCCTTGCCTCTAGCACCAGAAAACTATTGGACTTGGAAAATTTGGTTGCTGAAATGGAAATAGGAATATCTCAAGTGTTGGAATAGTTTTAGCCTCGAATCCCAAGGGCCTCCAAAAAATAGGATTCAAGACACCTTAGATAGTTTGGCCAATTGTCAATGAAAATGTAAACAAAAACATAAATGAAAACATAAACGTAAACAAAAAACAAATCATAAACGAAAATGGAATTGCAAATCCAAAATGAAAATGTGAACTCAAATCTACATAGTAATGAATTACAACTTTATTAAAATGGAAAATAAAGTAGCAGCTTCAAAAAATATAGATTTTGTGCTAGGTGCTCAAGAAGTCACTTGGAAGAAGCTTAAAGTCCATTGGATCTAGTAGGTTGTGTTCTGCATTAAACTTCATAGTTCAGATTCTTTCCAACTCCTGTTTCCAAATGTCTACTATTTTCCATTGAAATCAACAACTGTGGCCACAAAGGATATTCCACCCTTGATGCAATGGTATCACATGGGTGTATCTAATGCCCAACATATATACCATTTTTTCTCAAAGATGCTACAAGGTTGTAAAAGGCTCTCTTGGTTGCAAAATGCTTTTAAGTGCGACTGCCCAAAAAAAAGTTGGATACAGAATAAGGTGTTTACATTGGGTTTATATAAGTCATAGAATTGCTATTTTTTAGGCCTACACATCACTATCATGATTATTGATAGATTGATGCCAATTTGTAGGTGCAATGGTCATCAATTCTCAGCGTAATTATCATTTGTAGTAAGTTTGGAATACATTGTAGCCACCAAAGCTCATATGTTTACTATAAATAGTAAATGAACTTTTGTGACTATGCTGGCACCATTCCAACTACACTAACCATCCTAGCTATGCTGACTATAGTGGACTACATTGAGGTTGCTGAAAAATGTTGGAACTACCAAAACTACTAGTGAACCTAATGTCTACGCTCGCCATGCTACAACTCCTAAAGACTTGGGGTGACTACGTTGGCTACTGTTGGGAAAATGAAAATGAAAAATCCCAACAATTCCAACTCTAGAATATATGCATCTATGTCGGGTTTTGTGGTGACTACATTGGCTAGGAAAGAGGAATGAAAACCCAACACCACCTATGTTGGGGGTAGATGGTTCCAACATAGTTGAGGCTATACCCCTACAAAAACCCATGTAAATGTCAATTTTGGCAACTCCAAAGGTATTTTCAGCCTTCCCAATCCCAAATACATGAGGTACCATTTTACACTTAGGAAGTGAGGCAATAACAACTTTTGAGGCATTTTTCAACCCCAAAAAGCTAAAGTATGCAAGATTGTAGCTCATGGACTACAAATCTTACATTTATAATAAAATCTTACCTCAAATTGGAAAATGAAGTTTACAATTTGAAACATGAATTTTTGGTGGTGTTTCATAGACTTGTAATGGTGTTTTACATTCTTTTTTGATGTCTCTCAAGTCAATCCTCAAAACATCAACAAAGAGAAGCTAATGAAACACCACAAAGAAAATCCATGTTGCAAGCCATGACTAAACCCATTTATAACTTGGTGGAAAATAATGGCAGACACAATTGCCTTATTTCTCACAACACTTGGCATAGTGACCAACGTATTTTCTACTAGTGCCAATGTATTTTGTGCTACAACTAGCATATTTTATTCTAGAGCTAGCATAAAAACCATCAAATTGCCAAATTTGATAAATACCTAGGATCTAGATGACTTGAAAACACCTATAATTTGTAACAACTTGTTAGCAATCATGGTATAAATTTGTAGCAACAAATCAAGCCATTGATAACCTACTTAAACCAGAGAATACCACATTAAAAGGACTTTTGCAAATTTTCATTCAAGCTGAACTAAAGACTTTCTGAGCAATGCAGATTCACTAGAAGTCCAACAACTAGTTCACCACCATAGCTTAGATCCAGTGTAAAGAGACTAGCAAAGAGCTTCAAAAATAAAACTTGGAACTTCTGAAGAGTAGAGCTAACTACAAGACACACTCTACATGCTTCAATTAAGCTTCAAGCATCTTCCGTTAAGCTCTTTGTGCATTCTAAGCACATAAAGTTGTACTCTTCCAAAATTTGTTTCTGTAAACAATTTATTATTCTAATAAAAATTTTTGTTCATTTGTGTAGTTCAAGTTTATTTTTAAATTTCTCTACATTTAGATATGCATTTTACATCTCCTTTAATTGCATCATTTATGAATTATAAGTTCTTGGGTGATCAACAAGATTGTCCAAGGTGCTTGAAATTCTTTTCCAAGGCCCGTGGGATCCAAGGTTAAATTGTTTTGCTTCAAAATCTTTGGTTTTCTAGCATCAAATTTTTCAAGCATTACACTTCTATTCCATTATTCATTCATTTAGTAGATCTATGAGTTTATGCAATATACATACCTCAACTTCCCAAGTTGTCTACTCAATCAAATGGATCTTTTTGAGCTTATTAGTTTCCCTAGTAGTCTTGTCTACTAGCTTCTGCCACAAGTGCCAATGCTCCTTTTTGGTATGAAGATACTTTCTAAAACTAGGCTATGATTTGAATTTCATCTTCCAACCTTCGTATCTATTGAAAAAGGGAGAGTACTTGTTTTTCTTTCTTCTGACTCATCCTCTCCTATTCTTTGGACTAGTATTTCAGCATTTGAATTTATCACCCTAAGCCATCTTTTATGAATAATGCTTCTTCACCCACTTGGCATGAATTAAATAGATCTAATTATAAGCACTCAGTCTGTACCTATGGAGTGATTATGCAAAATGCTAGTACCAATGCTGTAACAATTTCTAGTTATTCTTACAACCATCATACCTTTGCTTAACTTCTCTACAGCTCCCTTGCATAAAAGATTCTATCAGCATTAGCTAACAAGTTCTGTCTCCATCATGCTATCAATATTTCTCAATAATAATTCAATTTTTGGATCAACCGTCTACTTCTCTTCTACCCAATGGCTAGTCCCAAGTTGATCAGTAGATACTTGAAGGACTTCTATCATCTACTGGACATTATGCAAGTTGTGTCTAAATTTATGGGAAGAGGAAATACTTCTTAAAGGAATTTGGATATGAGAACAAATAGGGACATCTAGCTAGACCATAGATGAATCATTTAGTAATGAAGAAGCAAATGCAAATAGATCTTTCCTTGTAAATCCTCAATGCCAATTATGGTAGCTTTATCCTCATCGTTGATGTGCATAATAGATCAAAAACCACCACTAGGAAGAGGTTCTTACCTCTATCTAATGCTAAAATCAAGTGCTTGAAAGATGGATCCACTAGGCTATAGCACCTATGTATGTTGTAAAGCTTGAGATGTAGATGGTGCTCTCATTTGGAAATGCAAAGATGGGGAGCAATGAAGAGCTAGTCTAAAGGATAGATGCATGATGCCTTAATGGAAGCCATCTCATCCTCTAAATTAGGTACTACTCTAATGATCTTAAGGTATCATCTTGGGACCACCATCATAAAGTTCTTCTAATCCATCATTCTTGCTATTACAAGATCCTTTCCCATATGATTAAGTATGCCTACCAACTCATAAAAATTTTTGATAAAGCCCAGAAAGGCATACACCTTCCTCTTGTTTTGAGTCACATCTTTAATTTTTTGGATCAAGGCCTTATAGAGAAAGTATAAGATATTGATGATACACTTTCTCCTCATCATATCCACAACCTTATCCCCCCTAAGTAGATATAACTAATGCTCTTGTGGTGGATAAGAAGTTATGTATAACAATTTTATACATGGCATTCTAACATCTTCACATCTACCTTATCCATGTCAAAGACCTCAAGTAGGACCTTCATTCTAATCTTGGGCACCAATTGTTTATTGGTTCATTAGGAAATCCTATGACTCTAGAGATTTTCCATATCAAAATGGACACAAGAATCCCACCAACAAAGGACACGGTACCAATTGCAATAAGGTTGAGGTAGAATTCTTCTACCTCATGTTAATACTATACAAAGAATTAGGTGAGTAATCATAGAAGCCTATCTATTGCAACAACTCCTTGAGCTCAAGGAATTAATGATAATTCTTCTTCTTATGGATCAATCACTATCGAATTTCATGTGCGCCCATACCCTCTTGAACATCACAAATTTCAACACCATCATCTGCTAGCTTCTCTAGCACTTATTTGGCCACTTGTGGTTGAGCAAATACTTAATCCAAACACTAAGAACATGATTTCCTCCCTCTTGATTAGCTTCTAGATGAATGTTTTCTAGAGTAGATTTAGGATAAGGTAATCTAAATTCGTTTCCATTCTTCTCTTCCTCATGAACTAGTGGTTCATGCATAGGCCCATAGATGAAGGATTGAGATCTTTCAACCTCTTTCCTTCTTGTTCTACAAAGCTTTAATCACAATAGTGAAACACCACAAAATTCTAAGCTTAGTACTTCTCCAACAAGAATCGAGCTAAGTCATGACACTCCCAAGCATGACTAAAGATGGAGGGCCCCACGGACAGCTTCAAGCAAAGTCGAACTCAACAAAAAATAGTCCCCTGGGACTCGCAGACGACCACGACGACATCTGGTATCAAACATGGCAACTTCGGAGCTCAAGATACTTAGTTCTCACTAAGTATGCAGTATGCAGCGTATACACCCAGCATACGCCCAGCGTACATGCCCAACATACACGCCTCACATATACGCTTAGCATGTATGACTGATGTGTACGCCCAACATGCAATCCCAAAGACAGCATGGAAATAGCACTTCAGAGCAAGATTTTGTACAAAGCATCAACTCACAAGAACAGCAATTATCAGGTGTCATCATGGGCTCCAGAAAGTCAAATTTTGGTCTCGACATCATGCACTTTAGAGTTCATACGCTGAGCATGTACAGCGTGTATGCCCAGCGTATACGCCCAGCATGTACAATGTATACGCCCAGCGTGTACGCCCAGTGTATACGCCTAGCATGTACAATGTGTGCGCCCAGTGTGTAGCACAACGTATACCAATCAAAGCTCTCCAAAACCGTGTTAGATCAAATTCAACCAAGCTGAACATCCACAAGCAGCATTCTCATGATATCCGAATTCAAATATGAAGGCCGAATGACTTCTTTTGTTTTGATCAAGTCTGTACACCGAGTTCACATGCTTAGCGTGTATACGCTGGCGTGTAGCAGTATACGCTGGCGTACAGCACGCTGTACACTTGTAAAATTTCATTCTTTTGCACTCGGTCAATGCGCCACATGTCACCCGACCTGAGAGTCCAGCACTCCATAGCCAATCATCCCCTCTCAGATCCGAGTCTAACATCTAAACTTGTATAAAACCCCAATTTTTCACTAGATCGGGGTTGGCAATTTTAGAGCAAACCAGAGACAAAAAAAGAACCAAAGACATTGAGAAACCAGAGCAAAAACCCAGTACGCTGGACTTCCACCCTGCACGCTGAGCATATAGCCTTCACATTGTGCTTGCAGCCGAATCCAGCGAACAATCATCCCCCTGCATCCACCGGAGCCTTCCGTCTGCCTTGTGACAGATTCACAACTGCGTTAGACCGGTGCATTGTAACTTTCCATTTTGCAATAATATTGCCACATTTCTTTTGCTAATATCTGTCATAGTTTTTTTTGTTCGTTATTGTATGCTTATTGTTTACATTCCTGTACGTTTACGCTCCATTTTATATTAGTTACGCCATTTACGTATAACCCAGCGTACAGCGTATCAGTGTACGTTCAGGGAAATCCTTGTTTGATCTGCGTGCAGACCACTCAAGGTACTCTACCTTCGTTAATTCCAGCTTGCCCTTAAGCGAAGGTAGGGTCTTCTGTGCTTGTCTGGGGATCTCCTAGTTTTTACTTCATTCCAGCCGGAGACCAATGATTTCGGACAGTACAGAAAATGGTGCTAGAAGGAGGGCCTGAAACTGTTTAAACTTACTTTGATCTCATACCCTGGTATTCCCAGATTCACATCGCATCGACACCAAACCCAATTTGATCTGCACCCCGTTCTACAAAATTCCCAGCGTCTACACACTACTCAATCTATGTTGTATGCTGTAGACTCTGTCTACGCTGCTCAGTATACCTATACATTGTACGCTGTAGACCCTGTCTACACACTACTCAGCATACCTGTACGCTGTACGCTATAGACCTTGTCTACACACTACTCAGTATACCTGTACGCTGTAGACCTTGTTTACACGCTTCTCAGTATACCTATACGTTGTACGCTATAGACCCTGTCTACACGCTGCTCAGCATACCTGTACACTGTACGCTGTAGACTCTACCTACATGTTGCTCAGTCTACGCTATACGCTGTAGACTCTGTCTACGCTGCTCAGTATACCTGTACACTGTACGCTGTCTCTATACGCTGGTCGTTGGAGCCTATACGCTGAGATCCAGTCTATACGCTGTACGCTGTGAACTTAGGTGTACGCTCTGATAAGTATACAAGTTTCATATCCCTTCCACCATGCTATATTCACAACCGTTCATCATGAACACTGTGAACCCCAACGCTTCAACCAAGCCCATCACAAATATTGTAGGCCCCATGGCCATTCAACAACCCATAGTACAACCCACAACAGGGCCTCGCCGGTCTCTCAGATTGCAAGGGAATAACCCATCATTTAACATTATAACTCAAGAGCAATACAATTTCATATGCATAAAAATACAAGCTAGCCTAGCCATGGATCAAACCGAAGTGGAGGTTAAGAGATAATACGAACTCTTCCATAGGGGAGGACATGAGTTCATCCCTTCCCCATACAATATTATCCCTCTTCTAGAGCACTACTCTAAGCTCATCTCACAACTCCTCCTACAAAGAAGTCAGTCTCTGGACCAGTCTGTGGCAAATCCTCAATTGGAAGAGGAGGATGACTTCGCAGCTCAGTCCAAGCATGAAGATTCATACCATAACCTTAGCCCACAAACCTATGCAAACCTGTTGTTTCATCCAGCCACAGGGGAAGCTATGTCCCTCCAACCATTTAAAATCACCCAAGCATAAATACCTCAACAAGAACCATCCACGCTTGTCCCTACTCCTCCTATAACCAATGCGCAACTTAACACACTTCCCCTTGCTATTTCCCTCGTTGCAACAGTATCCCCATTCTTACAAATACAACCTCCTCAAAATAATGTAGGAGTAACCTTCCCACCCCGAGTGATCGGGATGCCGCATGTGATACCGGCTTCTACATCCACTCACTATATACCACAGATCCAAACCCAAGGAGCAGCCTTTACAACTGTAACTCAACAAGTTCAGGGTGTTCCTACACAAAATGTGATCGGGCAATGGGCAGCGATTAGTGCTCAACCGCATAAACCCTCTTACTATAACATACCGCCCCACACAATTTTACTAGCTAACATCCCTCAAGAACAACCATAACAACAACAGTAACCCCTTACCTACAATGTGCCACCCTTAGTACCACTCGCCATAAATATTCCGCAAGCACAGCCTCGAACCACACAACTTTCTTCCTTCCAGCCCACTATCCAACAATCTAACCTGTATACTGTACAACATCCTCAACATACTATCTCACCTAGTGCCTAAGACTGGGCTAATACCAAAAAGCTAATGCAGGAGCTAACTAACAAGGTCAAACGCCTCAAAACAGCCACCAACAGAGAGCTTAAAGTAGTGGACTTTTATCACGATGACCCTATCAGCTCTTCGATTCCGCCTCTAACACTACCTAAGGGTGTTTCCTTACCCACGCTGACTAAATACAACAGGGAGATAGACCCCAACGCTCACCTCATAACATTTAGACTAGAATGCATGCTACTTCAGGCGTGGCCACATGCCATTCTGCGAGTGTTTCCCATGTCCCTCACAGGGAGAGCACTTGATTGGTATCGGGCCTTGCCACAAAACTCAATATCTTCTCTAGAAGATTTGTTACACTAATTCATTACCAAGTTCAAGTATAACTTGAAGCCTGAAGCAACACTTGATAGCCTCATACAGGTCAAGCAAGCACCTCTTGAACCTGTCCAAAAATTCATCCAATGGTGGAGTGCTGCCCTCAATGAGCTCCACGAGCCAATCCCGAAGACGTATCTCCTCACCATCCTAAAAGGGGCTATCAACGATTTTGTCAAATCCAAATTATATTATCTCAATGCATGCACTCTTAGTCAAGTGTTTGTATAGATCAAGAACATAGAGAAGGCAGCCCAAAACAGCCATGACCCTGCCTATTCAGCCTTTAGAAACCAACATAATAAGAAAGACAAAGAAATGGCTAAAACAACTATAGTGGCAATAGCAGAAACACAACAAGCGAATGCGGGACAACAAAACAAACCACCTGCTGCCCCTGCTAATTACACTAAACCCGCTCCTGCGATGGCACCCGAAACATCTGCATCACAAAGCCCTACACCAGGTCGTATGAGAAACTTCGAGAGGAAAGACCCCTCTCAATATACATCGTTGCCCATGAAACCATCGCAGTTATTCGACCAACTCTTGAAGGCTGGACTGATGAAACATAAACAGCTGTCCCCCGCAGCGATCCAAAGACATGATCGGTTCTGTCAATTGGTTCAGAACCCAAGTCTGGCAACGCCAGATGAGCCCCCAGTTCCTAAAGGCTTTAGAATGGACCGTTTTTGTGATTATCATCAATGTAATGGACATGGCACTAACTATTGTTTCACCCTAAAGCAAGACATCCAATGAATGATTGACAGAGGTCAAATCACTTTTGATAAAGCCAACCCCGTCCAACCACAAAACCAGGCCATGGGCGTATATAAAGATTCTCTAAATACTAAAGAAACACCATATGTAATTAACACCATCTATTTCGATAATGAACCAGAAACACCTAGGATTAACACCATCCATTCCGATCATGAGCAGAAAATGCCTAAGAAATCATTTGTAGTGCATATTCCTCCCACTATACAAACACCTGTACCTCAACCATCATACTCCCTACAGAAACCTTATGTCATCCGAATACCCCTCGCTGTAGCAATTTATGTCACACCACCACGCGAAAAATCATACGTGATGCATGTCCCTCCCGCCACTACTACTACAAACACATAATCACCTCCTACTCTGCCCGCTCCCTACGTAGTCCAAGTATCACCTGTGGTCACAACTACGAAGGCACAACCTCCAACTAGGCCAACTCCATACATTGTTAGGATACCCGAACGTCCTGATGACCACTAATCCTCCACTCCGTAAACACAGAATAAACCAATCCCTTATGTCATCAAGATGCCCAGCCAGCCTGACACTCAACCGCATTCAACAGTCCAACCGCAACCCTGCCTTACTCCATACGTTGTACAGGTTCCAAAGCAACCTGAGGTTTCGAAACCAACTGTACCCCCACGCCACACACGAGAACGCCTGGTAGACAAGCTTACATGCGAACGCTTGGAGAAGGAACGTCAACGACTAGCCTTAGGACCTCCCAAGCCTACCCCACTAAGTGCAATACCCATGACATCACCTAACAATAACCCAAACATAGGCTATGAGGGTGAATCATCCAGAAAGCATGATATGTCTAAATCAATGATTGTGGATAAAAACGACAAACCAACTACGCATGAGATAAAACTGTTGGGCCCGATGGACCAAATGACTATCGACAAACATACGCCCAACAGTAGAGATTTAGCGACAGCTCTAACACAGGTCACGCAGGCACTTAAACAAAAAAATACTTCATTAAGCTTATACGACCTGGTGTTAACCTCTCAAACCCATCGCGAAGCCCTAGTGCGCATGTTGACATCTATCCCAGTAAGCGAAGACTTACCTCCAAATGAACCTTCAATTCATGCGGTAATGTATTCGCCTCAAGGATCGACTCCTAAGCCATTAAGTTTCCACAATGACAACATCAAAGTGGATGAGAAAACATGAGAAGTGACTACCGCACCTATGTTCATAACGATACAAATAAATCAATTCAAGATACATAGAGTGCATGTAGATGATGGAGCCGCTACAAACGTAGTACCTTATCCCATCGTCGAACAATTAGGGCTTACGAAACTAATTCGACCAACCACCACCACGTGTTTGAAATCATTCAGTAGATCACGCGTAGTAGTAAAAGGCACCATGACTTTGGACTTTATAGCAAGGGATCAATTCCCCACATCTGCCAACTTTGTGGTCATCGACGAAATGCCAAGGTTCAATTTAATATTGGGAAGGCCTTGGTTAGCCCAACTGAAAGTAGTCTCTTCCCCCATAGACCAGGAGATTCACCTGCCTTACGAAGGTGGAGAAATCATTATACGCAGGGAGGTTGCTACACCTACCATCTCATCACATACAAATACAGACCAAGGCTCAGAGGTTAAGCTCGAAGAGCCTAAACAAGATGATACAAATGAACAACAAAGATGCACGCAACCAGTAAGTGATGATCTCTTAAATACAAAGAAAAATTTACCCAACACAGAAATACTTAGGCCTGAAATAGTACATATACAGCCTCACTTAGAAACTACAGCAAATGTAGAAACTAAAATACATGCAGAAACACCAGAAAGCACCAACGCGGGAACTGTTCCATCAGACGTCCCTTGGGCTGAATTACCATTCAACGTGATCAGTGAAGGAGACGCTGAATATAGAATCATACCCGTTAACGCTACTCCTAATGTTAAAATGAAGAAAATTAAAAAATTACTAAGCCAATAAATAACATTAAAGTCTGAAATGACGTTAAACTATCATGTCCACAACGACATAAAACTAGCCACAATCAGAAATGGTCGGTCTACCAAGAAATCCACCAGTATCACTTGAAACGTCCCTTGTTTACACATGGCCCGAAATGGCCTTAAACTAGTGCATGCAGCCCAAAATGGTCTTAAACTAAACCACTACTTTGTTTTTCTCGCAAATTCAGGTTCATTGTTCGAATTTACGCTTGCATTATCGTGTTATCAATAACATTTTTTCTTCACATTTTCCTTTTCACAATTATCCTTCACTTATAATTACATTCCTACTTGCATTCCCGCTTCATGCATTACACTTAAACAACAAAACAAACCAAAACATTTTACATTACCACATTGTGTTTATACTTAAACTCAAAATTCACAACAAAAAACATGCAGAAATATATATACATGTAGTTATATACAGTTAGACAAGTACAACAGTTAATTGATTCCATTCATCAGTTCAATACAACTCAAAGCAAAATATTCAATTTACGATTCATGTTAAAATATGAGCCAAGATAGTTTCAAAGTCAAAATTAAACATCAGGGACAGGAGGGTTGTCCCCTTCAGACCCGCCGGCACCATGGGTCCCCACTCCACTGGGGCCACCTTCTTGAACATCGTCGTCGCCTCGACCCTATAAAATGCAAAAGAAATAATCAACACAAGAATAAAAGAGAAAACTCCCAAACATTACTTAACGAACAAAATTTATAACAACAAAATGCTTACCGTAGGAGACCCCCCTAAATCGAATTCCAACAGACAGAGAATTTCTTCCTCTGAGACGCTAGCCCAGTCAGTCCCATCGAGGCCCAGATCGACATTCGCTAAGGCCTTTCCCTTGTCAACCGCCGACCATGTGGGATGTTTCAAAGGAAATTCACCCACAGAGACCTCCCCAGAAGCAGTCATAATCACCCTCGTGGGCGATTCCATCTCAACAATGGTATTCTTAGCAAAGGTATCAAATGCAGAACGTACACCCAGATCCTCTACGAACATTTTAAGCTGACGCTTTTCTATAGATACTTCCTTTAATGATTTCTTGTAATGATGCTTGTGGTTCTTTTCATCTTGACCCCACTTTTGCACCTTGGAAGCGAAAGCCTTCCAATCCTGGCACTTAAGGTTTAGTAAATCTATCTGGGCCTTATGCTCTGCTAGCTTCCGAGTCAGCGATGCATGGCGATTTAGCAAGTTCCAATATCTGGTATAAGTAATCTCGGAAGTTCACTAAGAACGATCACCTATTAATCTGGCTGAGGCGAACTCATAACGAGCCTTGAGATCATCACGTTCAGCTGATAACTCAAAAACCTCTTTTTCCTTTGCTTGGATATGCAACCATAGCTATTCAATGGAGCGCCTATAGGTCCAAAGCGATTTGGCGTTATGCACAAGACATTCCGCCACCTCGTCATAGACCTGTCTTGGTATCTATTCAACTTCTGGCGGTAGTGCAGGCAAGCTCTCAATACAAACAGTCTTAGAAGGATCCCATTTTAGCTTAGCTCCTACACACACGAAAAGAATGGGCATTAGATCTTATATGGCAAGAAGAGCGTCAAACTCAAAGGCTACAAAACACTTGAGATATTTGTACCTATTTCAGGGTGGGCTTGCTGAATGCGTTCGACCACCTCGTCGAAGATACTGGTAACGAAATCCATTTTTCTTGGCATCTCGGTCTAAGTGAATGGTTCATGAGTGCGAGATGGATTAGCCTCAGGGGTCATTTTAGGGGGGCCACTATCATAGGCACTTCTAACTACATCGTAGGAATCGTCCTATCTTCGTTTGGAAGTGATAAAAAACATAAAATTAAAACACCACATAATGGAAACAATGATTCACAAGGCATCGCAATAAAACAAAAGGGAATATACCATGTTCTCTGTCCCCTTCCCGATTTGGAGGATCATCAAGGTCCAATCTTCCCTTAAGGAAGCTATTGAACATTTCATCAACACCATCCTGGTCATCGACCAGTTCTATCTCCATGGTGTCTTCCGCCAGCTCTTCCATCATTTCCATCTAATCTTTGCCAATCTCTTCCTCAATTATTAAATCCGTTGGAACTTCCTCCTCCTCGATAATGATTTCTAGTTCCTGTCTCCTCACTTCCCGAGTTAGGTCTGAAGACATTAGTTTCATGTAAGCGGTCAAAACAAAAAAAAATGAATAAGACAAAAATGACAATATAATAAGTGCATCAAGCTTACTTACCTCGAACAGGCATTTTGAATCGTATTCGCTTCACCCTTGGCTCTTCCACAGTTGAGGCCACCTCTTTAGGGCGTTCGCGCTTCTGAATCTTCGATTTGGCTTTCCCAATGGTCTCCTTGATCACCCGATTAGCCCTCCTAGCAGTGTAGGGCACATCGTCTGGTTCCAACCCCACACTGTCACATGTATGGATTGAAGTACCAGATGATCCCTCTATTGTGATGGAAACCGATTCATCAATCCACTCGGGTGCATCTTGAGACTTAGCTACCTTGAACAAATGGTTAATCCTGGGTGAGATAATTGAGTACGATCCCGCAAAACATATTTATTATCTACACGAACCACCAGAAATTCGGCCAGGTGACGTAGATAACCTGCGAAGAACGCGAAGGTAAAATGGGACTGTGCCTCAACATTCAAACGCAATTGCACTATCTCCCTATGGAAACCCGACAACAAAAATTGGGCCCAATTATAATGCATCCCGGTCTCTAAAATGGTCTACATGATGCGCATGGCTTCCACCCCAAGACTCTTCACTTGAGACAGGGATTTAGGAAATACTCGTGCCCTAAATAGGGGATACAATTCATTGACTTCCATCACCTTTGACGTTCCCTGCATAGGTAACCCCTTAGAGCCCTTGAGAATGCCCAGCCAATCTTCCAGCTCATGCACCACATGGAGCTCTTTCTGCGCCCTGTCCAAAACCACATTCACACCATCTGCTGGGACACCGAAGAGGTATGAAAAGAACTCGGTCGACAGATGAAAAACTATTTTGACACCCTTAATACGGGTGCTATAGTAAGTGACAGAGTTGTCGAACGAATCAACAATTCCAATCATTTCCGTTATAGAGACATCAGGGCTTGGGGTTGTGAATAACTCCATGAGGCCGGCATCATTCAAACAATCGACAATAGATGGTGGGGAACTGGTACGCAACCATCGCTACACCTTGCTGACCTCCCCAAATTTCATTAACAGGGCATTCTCAGTCCGCCCTGTCGTAATAGGGTCTCCGCCGGGGGGGACATTAACTGTAAACACAACCATAACACCAATATGACCAACGTTGCAGCCGAACAAACAGACTAAGGTGTTAGGGAAATATCATCACTTACCTTCAGTTGTGGGCTTCACGTTGCTAGGACCTAAGTCAGTATCACGAGGGAAAATCGGTCCATTGCGTGACCAATCTCCATGCAGCCATCCTCGAGCCACGCATTGCGCAAACGCCCTGGAAAATCGCTTATGAAAATGGACAATGTCATCCTTAGTCTGAGCCAATATAGCTCCGCGGAGGGTGGGACCTGCCATGAAGGTCTCTAAAGCGATGTGAGCTAGTGCAAGCCCGTCATCATTGATGCATATTCCATCTTTGTCAACTTGGGGCCTACAAAAGAACGGTCGTTAGAATAGGAGCAAACATGAAATGCTGCAACTTAGGTTCACGTTGCCTTTGATAACTGATAGGTTCACGCTCACGCCCGTCACCATATATATAGCGCCGAGTTAACCCTGCCGCCACCGCCGCCACCTTTGATATTTTATTAATTTTAGTTAAAAATTGTTCAAAGTACAAAGTACGGGGAAAATGCAAAACAAAATGACGAGATAATGAACACTACCACATACCATATTCCCTGGTAAACCAATTTTGGTTGCCCACATTGAACATTTTGGCGCAAACTCTTCGGCACAGATCATACAGCAACTAGGCATCATCAAATCACAAGTTCGGCCCGGTAAGGCGTTAAACTGTCACATTCGGTCCGGTAAGGCCTTAAACTGCCACATTCGGCCCGGTAATGCCTCAAACTGCCATGCATCCAAGTACGACGATAAACCACCACTGTATACGTACACATAATTTACGTTTCCTAGGGATGTGTAACAACCCCTACTAGCTCACTCTACCCTCTGTTTATTGGCAGGAGAAAGCCCGATGAATTACCAGCATCTATTCACACCATTGACCATCGAGGGACCATACGGAAAGATCACAAGAGAAATCGACATAAATTCCATCAACTTAGGTCCATCAACAGATGACACATTCATAGCCTCAACACAACAAACGTTAGACAACTACAAAGGTATGACAAAATCCCTCGACATAGAAGCTGATAGCATCACTGAAGACCCTTTGACTGAAACCCCCATCACTATGCCTAATGGTGACATTAAGGTACTAAAATTGAGTACACTATTGCAACCTCAGCTGGCCAGAGACATAGAACATGTGCTTCGAGACAAAATAAAAGCATTCACTTGGTCTTACACCAATATTCCTGGGTTAGATCCTCGAATCGTCCAACACAATATTATACTTGATCCAAAATTAAGGCCAGTGAAACAAAAAGCACGAAAGGTTAAGCCTAAGGTAGCGTTGGTAGTTCGCAATGAGATCACCAAACTCTATCAAGCAGGTTTCATTCGGGCTGTGGACTACGTTGATTGGGTATCCAATATGGTTAAAGAAGAACGGAAGCATTCGCCTATGCATTGACTTCCGGGACCTCAACTTTGCGACCATAAAAGATGATTTCCCCCTACCCAGCATCGATCAACTTGTTGACTCAACCGCCGGGCATGCCCTGTTATCTTTTATGGATGGCTTCTCAGGATATAACCAGATACGCATTAACCTAGAGCATCAGCTTCGGACTACCTTTATGACACCGTGGTGTACCTTTTGTTACACAATGAGGTCATTCGGTCTCAAGAACACTAGGGCCACATATCAAAGGGCAATGACATTTATTTTTACTGATTACATACTTCATTAACTCAATGATTATGTAGATGACATCACAATTAAATTGAAAACACCATAGCAACACATCTAAGATTTAGATTTGGTCCTAAAACATTGCTTAAAGTACGAACTTAGGCTCAACCCAAAGAAATGTATTTTCGGAGTAAAAATGGGCAAGATGCTAGGCTTTGTAGTGTTAGAAATAGGAATACAAGTGGATCCAGATAAGGTTAAAGCTGTCATCAATCTAAAACCACCAAGTAACATTACTGAACTTCAGGGTCTACAAGGTAGATTACAGTTCATCAGGCACTTCATAGAAAAATTGACGGACAAGTTGAAACCCATGAATAATTTGCTACGAAAGAATGTCCATTTTGAATGGACTCCAAAATGCCAGGAAGCCTTTGACAACATTAAAATAGCACTGGCTCAGCTACCAATAGTGTACCCTCCACAGAACAATAAACCCTTCTACATCTATCTTGCCACATTGGATTCGTCCATCACTTCTATGCTCTGCCAGAAACGAGACGATGGGACTAAAGTCCCTATTTATTATTTGAGCCATGCATTAGTGGCGCACGAAAAGAAGTACAACGAGGTAGAGAGGTCATGTTTAGCCCTTGTCTTTTCCCTAAAGAAATGGCGACATTACCTCTTCCATAACCAAGCCAACATAATCTACAAAGATAATGTACTCAGGGCCATCACCGGTAACATTTACGAGTCAAGCAGAATAGCGCGTTGGAAATCCATAATAGCTGAATTCGACCTACATTACATAGCATAGTCATCAGTCAAGGGTCAAGCCATAGCAAACCAACTGACTACATCACCAACACATGATCAAGCAACAATAAAGCCAGATTTTCCAGACAAAAATGTGAGTGCGATAGACACAGTTCCAGATGAGTACGAAGCTATTTTGAACTTTGATGGAGCATCCACCTCTTGAGGGGGGAGTGCTGCCGCCGTCATCACCTATCCCTCTGGGGAGATCCGACCCTTTACTTACCGCTTTAACTTTCATTGTACCAACAACATAGCAGAATACAAAGGTCTCCTTAGGGGCCTTACGGTAGCATTAGCTTTCAACATCACACGACTTGTAGTCAGGGGAGACTCACAACTAGTTTTAAACCAAGTCACAAAAATTTATACATGCAAAGCGCAACATTTACAACCATACTGTGACTTAGCTAAACACTTATTGAACCAATTCGAAAATATGGATGTGCAACATGTCTCCAGAAACGATAACACCATTGTAGATGCACTTGCCATGCTAGCTCTGAACATATTGCCTAACATGTTCCATATGTTGCCTAGCTCTATAATCAGTTGTTCTAAACCCATAACTAATACTCTCGATGAATTGCCGATTGCATCCGTTAGTACAACACACACAATAGAATGGTATGACGACATAAAAGAGTACCTTCTACACGGTGAAACACCGTAACATCTAACGAATGCACAAAAGGACGTATTACGAAAACGTTCTTGACAATATGCACTGGTAGAGGATACGTTGTGTCGTCGATCCTACGAGGGCATACTGCTAACATGCGTTAGTAGCGCTGATGCCCAAGCCATTGTTGAGCAAGTACATGATGGACTATGCAGAGGACACATAGCACCTAAAGCAATGGCAACGAAAATAAGATGTTTGGGCTATTATTGGCCACACATGGAGTATGACTGTCTCTCCAAGGCCAAAACGTGTAGTATCTATCAAAAACATAGCAATCTGATACATGTTCCACCCAATGAGTTGCATATAGCGCAAATCACCTGGCCCTTCCAAAAGTGGGGGTTAGACCTTATCAAGCCAATAACTCCCTCATCTTCTGCAAGGCATAGCTTCATCATAACCGCAACAGAGTATTTCATGAAGTGGGTAGAAGCTGTTCCCTTTAAAAAAACCACATCCAAACACATATGCAACTTTATTCTTGAAAACATTATGATCCATTTTGGCATCCCCATGACCATAATCACTAATAACAAGCCACAATTCAGCAGTGCCGAAACCAGAACTTTCTGTGAAAGCCTAGGGATCAAACATTCATTTTCATCCCCTTACTACCCTCAGAGTAATGGGTAAGCTGAGGCCACAAATAAAACCATCATTACAGTACTTAAAAAGATGCTTACCCAAAGCAAGAAAAGATGGCACGAGCAACTAGTATACGCGCTATTGGCTTATCGTACTACGCATCGGACTTCCACAAGTAAAAATGCCATATAGTCTTGTTTATGGTTCAGAAGCTGTTTTACCCTTGGAGCTACAGGTACCGTCTTTAAGGATCACACTCTCTAGACTCCTCGACGAAAGGCAAAACAATGACCTACGCATTATTGATTTGGACTCGGTGGAGGAGGAACGTATATGTGCACTCAATCAAATTGAGTGGTACCAAAAGCGACAATGACAATGCCATCGACACAATGTTCATAAGCGCCCTATCAAGGAGGGCGACCTCGTACTCAAAGCCGTTCGGGAACACCCGGATAAATTCTCAGCCAATTGAGAAGGGCCCTACTTGGTCATCAAAGCGTACAACAACGGAGCATTCAAATTAGCTGACATGGAAGGGAATGAGCTTGCAAATCCAACCAATCATTTGTTCTTGAAACTGTTTCACGTTTAAGCATAGATTTAGGTACGCGTTTGTCCTGGCATCATGACGGTAAACTGATACCATAGCTCGTCCTGGCATCATGATGATAAACTGATACCATAGAATGTCCGCAATGATAATAAACTAGTACCCATCTCGTATGACATTAAACTGCCACAGTCTCATTCGCCAAAGTCCGCTAAGACTATAAACTGGTTTGCCTCTTCACGGTCCGCCAAAACTAGAAACTAGCAATGTACCATCAACCACGACGCTAAACGGGCAATGTCCAATGGATCATGATATAAAACTAACCCACGATAGTTAGCTACGACTATAAACTGGCAATTTCATCTCTGGTTCCTCGATCTATGGCTGCATTCAAACTTCATCAGAACTGCTGCCTTGCTCGTCATCAGTCGATCCTGACAACATTGTTGCTATTCATATACAGTGCCTGAACTTTCATCCGTTGCCTTAATTTCATCAGTAGCTATTCGATTCTAAGCTTGCCTACTCACTCATGGTCTTCTTATCTTCTTCGAGTTGTGTTTGCAGGATGACACTCAGAGGTGTTCGTACAAGAATGCACTTCATCACAGCAGCAAGGTAAGACATTGTTCACAACACACGTGACAAGACTAATCAAGCCATTCACTAGTACATCTCCCGTTACATATCCCACCTATCCCTAAACATCTTCTACTTAGTCACATCCCAGACACACCCAGCACTGCCTGAAACATTGAACACACTGTCGCACACTATACCACTCTTAAGCAGTTGCAACCCACAACATGGCATCTGAGCATGAGCAAAAAAAAACGTGGCCCTTCCCATACAAGCCCTAGGCGGGAAGGCATCTTGAAAGCAAATTCTCATGTATTAAACAATCAAGTAACGTCTCGTTGCATGGCTTTGGCTCTCCGCCAATAGGTTCCCTCTAAACACTAAACAAAGGCCCTGTTCCTCCAAAG
>MNCI01007670.1:103824-133223 GCA_015680685.1 Gnetum montanum | reverse complement strand
TGAGCTTAGTACTTCTCCAACAAGAATCGAGCTAAGTCATGATGCTCCCCAGCATGACTAAAGCTTGAGGGCCCCACGGACAGCTTCAAGTAGAGTCGAACTCAACAAGAAATAGTCCCCTGGGACCCGCAGATGACCATGACGACATCTGGTATCAAACATGGCAACTTCGGAGCTCAAGATACTTAGTTCTCACTAAGTATGCAGTATGCAGCGTATACGCCCAGCGTACATTCCCAACATATACGCCCAACATACACCCAGCGTACACGCCCAACGTACACGCCTCACATATACGCTCCGCATGTATGACTGACGTGTACGCCCAGCATGCAATCCCAAAGATGACATGGAAACAGCACTTCAGAGCAAGATTTTGTACAAAGTATCAACTCACAGGAACAGCAATTATCAGGTGTCATCATGTGCTCCAGAAAGTCAAATGTTGGTCTCGACATCATGCACTTTGGAGTTCATACGCTAAGCATGTACAGCATGTACGCCCAGCGTATACGCCCAGCATGTATAGCGTGTACGCCCAGCGTATACGCCCAGCATGTACAATGTATACGCCAAGCATGTACGCCCAGTGTATACGCCCAGCATGTACAATGTGTGCGCCCAGTGTGTAGCACAACGTATACCAATCAAGCTCTCCAAAACCATGTCAGATCAAAGTCAACCAAGCTGAACATCCACAGGCAGCATTCTCATGATATCCGAATTCAAATCCGAAGGCCGAATGACTTCTTTTGTTTTGATCAAGTCTGTACATTGAGTTCACATGCTCAGCGTGTATACGTTGGCGTGCAACACGCTGTACACTTGTAAAATTTCATTCTTTCGCACTCGGTCAACATGCCACATGTCACCCGACCCAAGAGTCCAGCACTCCACAGCCAATCATCCCCTCTCAGATCCGAGTCTAATGTCTAAACTTGTATAAAAACCCCAATTTTTCACTAGATCGGGGTTGGCAATTTTAGAGCAAACCAGAGACACTAAGAAACTAGAGCAAAAACCCGGTACGCTGGACTTCCACCTTGCATGCTGAGCATACAGCCTTCATGTTGTGCTTGCAGCCGAATCCAACGAACAATCATCCCCCTACATCCACTAGAGCCTTCCATCCGCCTTGTGACAGATTCACAACTGCGTTAGACTGGTGCATTGTAACTTTCCGTTTTGCAATAATATTTCCATATTTCTTTTGCTAAGATCTGTCATAGTTTTTTTTGTTCGTTATTGTATGCTTATTGCTTACATTCCTGTACGTTTACGCTCCGTTTTACATTAGTTACGCCGTTTACGTATAACCCAGCGTACACCGTATCATTACATGCAGACCACTCAAGGTACTCTACCTTCGTTAATTCCAGCTTACCCTCAAGCGAAGGTAGGATCTTCTGTGCTTGTCCGGGGATCTCCTGGTTTCTGCTTCATTCCAGCTGGAGACCAACGATTTCAGACAGTACAAATAGCCCTAGCATGATGAGTTTTAAAGACTACTAAAAATCAAGTAAATTCCCTAGGCATTATGCTACCATTACAAAAATTACATGTGAAAATAATGATAAACATAATACTTGAAAATCATCATCAAAACTTACAAAATCATGGTATACATGGGTAAGTACAAGTAAGATAGAAATTCTTAAATAACTACCAATTGCATTAAATACATACTTGGATTGGTGCCTCTCCCCTACAACTAAGTTATAAGACACCAAACTTAAATCATGGAAAGAATACCAAGGATAAGAAAGATCAAAATGAATTTTTGTAAGACTATCACTAATCGAACCATTATGGTGAAAATATAATAGAATTTTTCTTGTTTATGGCCAAGTAGAGAAAAGGGAAAATGTGAAGGAAAATTCTATTGATGCAAGGGATGCACTAGTGCAAGGGCATTGACACCTTTCCACTAATGTAGGAGATGTATCAATGCATCTCTTGAGTAAAGAAAAACCCAAAACTTCATCATGTACATCCTCTACTTACCTTCCTTTGCTTCTAGAGTCACCCACAAGCTCAAAAGCACATCCAAGTTACCATGAATTGACCTAACAATACATAGAAGATCTAGACAAAAAAAGATTATGAAATTACCTTTGGTGACATCTACAATCATGGGAATTGAGTTGAGTGATCAATTTATGCATTCCCATGAACCAAAAGCTAAGAAAGAGATGTTATGGAATTAGGAGAATGATCAAAGCACCAAAAATAATCAAATACATGCACAATCAAGGTAAACTAGGAAGAACCTTGAAGCTTTAAGAGTCGAAACTTACACAAGTGGAAGATCAATCAAGTACCTTATGAAATGTAATAAATACTATCACTAGGAGATAAGCTTTAGCTCACTCGCTTGCAAAGCCAATTCATTAAGGATTCACAAGTGGATTCTTCTCATGCTAAGCACTTACCATTCTTACCCTTGTAAAAGCTATTGATGGGATACCTGTGGGTTCCTAATAACCAATGAGACATCAACATCCAACATAAGTCCATCCATTTGGATGGTCAAATCTCATTCTCCACTTCACTTAATTGACTTCCTACCATATACAACAATAGATAAGAAATGGAATGGAAGAGATGAAGAATGAATGATGGATACAAGAGAGTATATATGTGTGATTGCAATATTACCAAATCCCTAGCCAATCTTTCAAATATCTCATGGAAGCTTGTAAGCACATCCTACATCCTAAAAGAGATCCGTTGCCACATCCTTTCACTACTACTCATCCATACAGTAGGCATCAACCTTGAAGTTTCCCTTCTAAGCACAAGGTCATACCTATTGCTTCTAGTTTCATCTAGCCTAGGTTCTTCCATGGTTCAACTATTGATGAAATAAAACCAAAGAAAGGTGTCATAAAATGCTAAGATTCTATTTCAATTTTCCTCCATCTATGTATGTAAGTACAGCAACCTTCCTAAATTTTTCTTTACTAAAAACCTCTCATCTATCTCTATAGCTGCATCAACCAATCCCACATCTTAATGATGATTACAAATCCATGATCAGATAAACAGAATATTTCAAGTTCAAACATGGTCAAGGTTTGGGTTAAGGATTATGATGATAACCCTTAGGAATAAAAGGATTTAGGATTTGGACGAAATTAGTAATTAACATTACCAAAGTTCACTAAGAGATAGACTTCTAGGCCCTTAACATCATTAGTAGGAATAAGCAAGAGATTGTCTTGGACTATTATATTTTGGAAAATCAAGTAATCAAGGCAATACGTTAAACATAAGAAATGCTTGCATAGGTATTTGTTTAACCACTCATTTTGATCTTGATTTGGACAATTATAAAATTAGTCTAGAATGGTAAATGTACCAATTTGTGTGGAACAATAAGCTTGAAGTTATATTTCTCTTCGCATCACCTCTCCTTCTCATCATAATTATTTTACTAATATTTTTATTTTATTTTTATTTTCTTCTTTTTCTCTCATTTTTAAAATTTTTTTCTTTTCATTTCATTCTTTTAGAATTTTCTTTTCTTTTCATAAGAAGAAAATTTTTAATGATGCGTGGAAATTATGAAAATAATTAGAGTGCCAAATCACCACTTGAAGTTTTCAACTTGTATAAACATAAGAATTCATCCCTCACCACATGACATACATAGGTCCATGAAATTATGAACTTCTTCTAACCAAGATGGCCAAGATTAGCAAGCACATGCACCTTGATGCAATCACACTAATTAGACCCATCTAACAATCACAAGGATCCTTGATGACACATCCTTTCCTTACTAGTGACCAAGAAATCTTATAGGATTCTCAAGCTCACATCCTAAGGTGTGGATCCACCACCTTCCCATGGTTCTAGTACCATTAGATTTAATAGCTCACAATGTAAGTTAGAGCTCCTTACTAAATCTTAGTCTCATTCATTGGTGATGGATAGAGGAAAGTGGATGGATATGGATATTCCATCAATCAAGGCTACACTTTGGACCCATTTGGCACTCTTGCATCTATAACTTATCCATCCACCATTGTCTTATTAGATAAGTATTCATAAATCATATTAATTGATTTTTCCAAACACACACACCTAAAATCACAAAAAAATACTAAAAAATAAAATACCATAAATAATTATTCATTAAGCCAAAAAAGTACAAACATTCTACCTAAACACACTAACTTTATTAACTACATCAATAAAAATAGTAAAAAAATAAAATTTTCACATGATATGAAGGATCCCTCCCCCATGACTGATTCATGTCTATCACCTAGTAGACCCCTAAGTATTAAATTGAGCATTATGCATGCTTAGAGGTGAAAGATGTTCATTATGGTATACCTAGTATTACCCATCATATGTTCCATCTAGCTCACTTGAATGGCACATACACATGATGTTACATGACCAGGAAGGATCACAAGGTATTTTCTTTTAAAGAATCCTTCTAGTCTCATCTCTCCTATCAATTTCGAGATGGATTTCTTAGAAGACTAACATGGTAGTTATGGTGCTCAACTAGGTTATTTCCATAATAATAGGAAAGTTATCTTCCACCTTGCTTTCTAACTTAATCACTAGGATATCTACAAGGTACAACTAGCCTGTAATAGTTATCATCATATCATTTACCTATCTTGTAGGATATGTGTAGGATTAGTCAACCAAATCCAATCAAATGTTGGTACTCTTGAGAGAAGGAAGCCCTCAATCTAGGTACTACTATCATAAAATGATGTTGACCCCCAAACTCAAGTCATAGAGAGGTAGGGAATGATTCTTTTACTAATTTGAATCTCTACCATGGGACTACTAGGATTTTATCATTTTTCAAATAATTATCCTTCTTTGACCATCCATGTAGCCACCTTAAACATGGGAATGGTGATAACATCACCACCATCAAGTGTCATCTTGTTACCTCTACTAAACATGGTTGCGAAGCTTGTCTCTAAAGTAGATGTTCTAATTAGATTATGTTCAAGTAACATCACCAAGACCTCATAGATATGTACTTTTGTCTAACAAGCATAATTATCCTCTTCATCATATGAAGGGGATGAAGTAAACCCTATTCCATGGTGCTCACATTTGTACTTATGATAGAATTTCTTATCATAAGACCTTGAACTTTCCTCCACAACCAAATCAACAAGAGATTGATAATACTGCCTAGTCACGTACATGAAAGTATGATTAGTGTAATAGATAATATTACACGATTTTTCTTTCCTTGGCTGTAGTTAACTAGACCTCTCATCTTACATGGAACTAGGAAGCAGAAGTTGCTATTACTACTAGAAAGCTTAGTTAGAAGGATTCCTTAAAGTAGGAAGGTATTGCTAATGTGTCATTGATGGAGATTGATAAGCATCTACTTATGCACCTTGAATGTAGGGTTTGGTAAGAAGCATCATTTATCATTGCATTAGAGTAGGAAGATTCCATGGAGTAGCATCAAAGGATTTGGATCTTTCCACTACTGGTACTATTGCATGAGATGTGAATACACATGTCTAGGATAGTAGGAATGGCTAGAATATATATTCCTCCTTATTTAAATGTTGATGAATTTGTGATTTAAAGGCATCCTAGATCATCCCATTTCTCCAATCATGTGAACCATGACTAGGCAACACTATGAATCATAAGGGTTTGTGCAAGCCTCATAACAATCCTCATCACCAAAGGATGAGGAAGCCTCATCAAGATCTTTATGAATTTTTTTAAAGTGAGAGATCTTATCTTTATCCTTACCTTTGTATCTATTTCTACATTCATGTGATTCAATTACTTTAGTCATAGCTTCAACCATCTTATCCTCATTGTCCTTAAGGGTAGTGGTCATTTTTTCATCCATTGTATTCCAAACACAATTGACTGTGTAAGCCAAGTTTATCAAGATCATAATTATTCTAACTTGATCTTGCCCCAAAATCTTAACTACAATGAAAGGTTTAGTAGTACCTTCAATATTTTTAAACTCCCTTCTATGCACTAGTTTGTGATTATACTCCTCAGTAGACTATCACTTCTGCCATTCATCATTCATGCTTACTATGGTATCTAGGAGTACTTTGATTTGGGTGATAGGATTTTTATGTATCAAGCCCATCATGTAGATCATCCTAGTTAACAAAGAAACATCATTATTATCAAAACATATAGATAAATACATATGCTAGAACTTGGAATGGAGATCATCATTTTGAGTTTTAGCTACACTTTGATTAATAGTACCTGATCATGGGCCTTCATGATGAAGTGGTTCTTTTTCTTTAATGTTTACTTTCTCATTTTACTCTTCTTCTAAGTGGTCAGATGAAAAGTTGTAATTGACCTCCTCTTCCATCATTTGATCTTAAATCTCTTGCATGTACAAAGGTTCATATTTATCATACACTAGCTCCTAAGCAATATAGCATGTGAGATTATTAACTAGCCCTATGTTGATTAGGATCTCTTTGAGATCATCTATTGTAGCTATAGCCAATCCCCTACAGAACTATCCATAAGCATCTCACCACCTCCCTTGCATATCTTGATGATAAGCTAAAATAACTAGTGGAAGAGTGACATCCTTTGAATGCACAAATGTGATAGTAACCCTTCTTCATTTTAGTACATTTCTTGAGGTTTTTGGTAAACTCTTTGCATTATTCACCATCTTGTTTACGTTCAAAATCTTCACACAACACTAAAGAAACATACAATTGATTTGAATAAATGTTAAAATAAAAAATATACAAGTATTCTCAAGTAATTCACCAACATTTTTCCTAGAAATGATGCCAATTATAGGGGTTCCATTGATTTCAACCAATGGAATTTATCACACAAAATGAAATGCAATATAGTTGTAAGCTTTAAAGATGATGTTAAGTAAATTTCCAAGAACACTTGTGTATGTCATTGCATCCATTAAATATAAAAGAGATTATAATACATATGATATAAGGAAAAGCCCATGTTGCCATAGTGAGAAATAGGAAAAATATTTATAATTTTATATTTTATAATTTTTATGGAGTTTACAAATATAAAAATGAAATGATAATAAATACATAGGCATCTCAATTCCTCATGGGAATATATGCAATGCTCACAACACTCACACATGTCATAATCCCTTTTGGAACAGGTGTAACGTCACACACAAACAATGATAAATGACTTTTAGTCCCAACCTCAATGGTCCAACACCATGGCATATAGTTATGACCTCCTTGGATAAGAATGAATTGTTAAACTCAATAGAATGAGAATTAAATAAATATTTTTTTTGTTTTAATGTTTAAGGCATCAACGATGAAATAAGGGAAAATCATAAGCCTTATTCATTATGCAAATACTAGACTCCGCATCAACTAAATGGTTCTAGGCTATGTAAGCAAGGTAGCACTCTGACAAAGTCTAGCCATACTTGTGAAAGTGACAACTCAAAACACACATAAGACAAGGAAGAAAATCAACTTACACAAGGTAGGAAAAGCTCTTTAGAAAAAACCACATTCCAAAAGCCAAATGGAAATGAAAGTTATGTCTATGATAAGTTTAATAGCTCATTTCGGGTATTTATAGTTTTTGCATCATAATGGCAAAGGTTCACTAGGTCCAAGAATTAACAAAGATTTGTCAAAGTAACCAAGATCACACAGTAGGTAAAGGGACCAAACCAAACCTACCAAGGAGGTGCATCTGTACTTCTACATTGACACAAAGTAGTCAACACATCCCCTCCCTAGCACACTTTACCTTTCAACTCTCAATAAAAGCTAGAATACGAGGGAACATGTCAGAAGATTCCTAGGATGCCTAAACAAAGTTGAAAACATCCTAAGAAGTCCAAGACATGTACAAAATCTATAAATATGATATGGAAGGATAGGATGCAAACCTAGAAGGTAGTAATCTTAAGCATGCATGCAAAAACTACAAACACAAGGTGTGAAATACTCCTCAAGTCTAGGGCTTCTAATTGACTTACAAAATGCCACTTGATGACTCATCAACTTCTTGTCATAAGATCATTTTTAAAATCTAAAAATAATCCATGTACCATGGTGTAATGTCCTTTTCATGCCAAATCTCATAATTTCTTTTAAATGTGATTCTTTAAGAAATTCTTTACCTTCAATGTTAAATACTAAAGGTCTTCTTCTATTGTTAGCATACTTGGTGAATTTTTCCTATGTTGTATTTAATATTTCTTTGAAAATCTTAATGTATTGTAGCTTCTTCAATGATGTCTATGTTAGTTTTCTATCTATCTTCTATAGTAACCGAACATAAAGGTATAAAACAAGGTCTACCATACAATACTTTGTATGGTACTATTTTCAAACTCACCTAATAACTATTTTTATAAGAAAATTCTACTAAACGAAGAGCTCTATTCCAATGGTCTTTGTAGTCTAAAGCATAATCTCTAATCATATCCTCCAAAATCTAATTCATCCTCTTTATTTGACCATCTATCTATGGATGATAGGCTAAACTTGGATTTAACTTAGTAGCTAGACTCTTCTTAAAAGACTACCAAAATCTAGAAGTCAATTTTGAATCCCTATCTAACATAATCTTAGAAGGAACACCATGAAGTCTAATAATCTCAAAAAGAAATAACTATGCAATCTCTTTAGTATTAGCTATTGCTTTCATAACTAGAAAATGAGAAGATTTGGTTAAAAGGTTTATAATCATAAGGATGAAGTCCTTCCCACTCTTAGTATGAGATAGTCTTATGATGATGAAATTCATGTTAATGACTTTTCAATTTCATTCTAGCATGGTGTAACCATAGAAATAATTGTAGTCTTTGATGCTCTACATCTACTTGCTCACATATTAAATACTTAGCCATAAATTTTTTCACATCCTTCTCCATACCAAGCCACCAATAATACTTCTTGATGTTCTAGTACATCTTATCATTACCAGGATGAATATGATGCTTACTCAAGTAAGCTTCCTCAAAAAAATTTTGTTTGACTAATGTTGAACATAAACCCAATTTTTAAACTTCAGAAAAGCTTGAACTTTCCAATAAAAATAACTAAACCTCAACTAAAAGAATTTCTATCTTCTCTTAATACTAAGGGTCTAAGATTTGTTAAGAGGTTATCTTATCCCTGAGACTAGGTAAGATAGTGAGGTTGTATAGTTTTCTAGGTATCCTACTTAGTGCATCTGCTACTATGTTATCCTTTCCAGGATGATACTAAACTATGAAATTAAAGTCTACTAACAACTCAATCCATCTTCTCTATCTCATGTTCAACTATGATTAACTCATCATATATTGCAAGTTCTTATGATCTATACAAAGTATAATATGCTCATCATACAAATAGTGCTTCCAAATTTTGAGAGTGAATACCATGGTAGTAAGATCTAGACCATGAGTTGAATACCCAATCTCATGAGATTTTAGCATAAGTTGTTATCTTTTCTTCTTGCATAAGAACTCCTCCAAATCCAATACCTAAAACATTTGTGTAAATATCATAAAGCTTTCTAGGTTTGGTAAGGTTAATATGGATGCTCTAGCTAATATTTTTTTAAACTTCTCAAAAGCTTTCTAGTAAGCATTACTCATAGAAAAAATACCATCTTTCTATAGCAACTTATGTAAGGGAGTTTCTATCTTGGAGAAGTCCTTCAGGAATCTTCTATAGTACCTTGCTTATCCTAATAAACTTCTAACTTTATTAACTATTATTAAATAGGCTAATCCTAAAGTATTTATACTTTTGAAGGGCTCACTATTATACCTACTCTTGATACCACATGATCAAGAATTGAATTTCATTCTTCTAAAAGGCACACATAGAAGCATCTGCAAAGAGTTCTTATTCCCTCAAATTTTCTAAAAGGGTCCTCAAATGTTTCTTAAATTTTTTCTTCATTCTTAGAATAGGCCAAAATGTTATGAATGAAGATAATAACAAATTGATTGAAGTAAGGATATTTTAATTTTAGATTTGGACTACATGTATTTCATTCAAAGTTTTAGTCATTTATTAGTAATCACTCATTAATTAGATCCTAGCATGCCCCTGTAAACCATCCTCCCCCACCCCCCACCCCTTCCAAATTAGAAATCATCTATTTACTTCACTGATATTCAAGAGATAGAGCTAGAAGAGAAGGAGGTGTGTTGGAACCCAAATTTTTTTAATGCCATTTACCCTTAAGACATATAGGTAAATTAGCACTTTATAACACAATTTTCCAACAAAATTAAATCCATAACTTAGAACATCCAAATTAAGAGTCTTAGCACTAGGCTAACATCTTGTTATTGAGATAGAATCATAATAAATACAGGCTCTTCGAGATAGAAGAGGAGTCATAGCGAAGTTTGTACAACCTTTTAGATCTACACAAGTACTTTTCTTTTCAAGTTTTCATTTTAGATCTCATTTCAATCTAATCATTTATCTTTTGCCTCCAATTAGGATTGGTTCCTTTTTAGAAGATCTCAGCCAAGTTTGGGTTTCTATCAACAATGCTTCTAATTAGGTAGGAAAATTTATTATAATGCTTTTTTTAGGGTTTTCAATTTATTTTCTTTATGCACATTGTGATTCTTTGACATGTATTTGATAAAATCAACTTCTATGAATTTTTTTAGTATTGTAAGATATTACAAAACCTATATGTAAGAGTGTGTATCTGACATTACACCTATCCCATAATGGATTGTGATGTGAGTATGCATTTAATTTTCTATAAATGTGTGTTGCATCTATCCCATGATAGATTGCAATAAGTGTATTTAGATTAATTATATATTATTTTATTCTTTATTTATGAAAACACATACATCTAGAAGGAGAAGAATGTAAATAATTCTGGTGCCTTAGAGGTGAAAAAGGATGAAATGAAGATGGAGAAAAAAAATGTGGATAATAAGGATACCTAGAAGTAGGCCTGGGTGTATGTAACGACACTACTCTCGTGAAGCACCATTTGACACCACCCTTGAGTCAAAAACCAACCAAATGATCCAAAGTGGATCCAAGATGGATTACACCTCAATAGTCATAGCACCTACATGCCCAACATAAGCACACATCACTCGTTAGTTCATGGGCTAGGAGCATATCAAGTACACTATATGAAATCATATATGTAACATGACTAACATGACACACATACATGTATGCATGACCACAACAAGCACATACAAGTACAAGAAACATCATTCAGCTATAAGAGCTAAGACATATTTCTATTCTAATGCATCTAGCCCTAAGCCATGTTCTTGAAGAGAATGTTAGTGGCCCAAGCATCAAAGTCGAAGCTCCTTCATAAGCCTACATATCCTTGTAACAAAGTATACAAAGGAATTAGGGCCAATGTGGTTCTTTCATGATGATTTTGATAGCATGGAACTCATGAGAATCTCCATACTCCTTTGATCCTTGTTTCAAAGTAAAACAACCTTTGATCCACTAATAAGGCATGTTTTTCTACACTTTCTACTACTTAAAAGAAATCACAACCTTGGAGCTTAATTCTTTGTCCATAAACCCCTTCAAACATGGAGAGCACAATAGATATCAAGGATATTAAAGAGCTTAAAATCCATTTGACAATTATAGACAAGAAAGTTCAATGACTAAGGTAATCATAAATCATGAATGTTAAACTCAACTTGACATCCAACCAAGGCTTAAAGATTCTCATGCAACTAAGGTTAAGAAAGAAAAAGTTGATCTTTTCATGCAAACTATATCAACCTTTCTACTTGAAGCAAGAATCTCTTCACATGTGAACATTTTCCTAAACTTGTAGTGATATAAAGGTATAGTCTTCTAGAGGCACTCATTCCTCTATCTTAATCATATGCTTCTTGCTGGAAGATGCATGCTTAATCCTACACTTCCTACTAAAGATGTAGTTACAATCCTATGTTTTCTCCTTGAAGACATAGTCCAATCCTATGCTTATTACTCAAAGATGCATTCACAATCCTGCACTTCTTGCTCTAAGATTTATTTAAAATCTTATGCTTCCTACTTGAAGACATAATCACAATCCTATGCTTCCTACTCAAAGATGTAGTTAGATATCTATGCTTCCTACTTAGAAATATAGTCAAGAATATATACCATCTATCTAGAGTCACCATCAAGAACATGTACTTCACCAACTCTCCTCCACCACTCACTCATGCATATGTGATTTTTTTCTCTCTCTACCTAGAATTTATTCATGAAGAAAGCCATCACACTAGGCTAATCACTTTTTGATCCTCAAGGCACTTGCTACTCTATTTGAATATTAGATCCTCCACCTTATGCTAAGGTGATCAAGCCCTCATGAACCTATTGGAAAATGTTCATAAGTCTCATATATTTCTCTTCATCATCCTCATTAAAGGTCATCAATGGATCATAAGGCTTATGCTCAATTGCATTTTACCTATGATTTTCATCCACTCTATTACCACCACTTTTTATTTGAATATTTTGAGAACATTCTTGAGCATAATGACCTCCACCACAGATGTAGTATTTTAAGCCTAGGCAGCTCAAAGGATATTGAGAAAACCCTCTAAAACAAGGTCATTTATTTCACAACTCTTGTTATTCTTAGAAAACTAGATGTTTTCCATATTCCCAAGATGAGTTTTGTTTACTTAGAGCTAGCTCAACATAAGAGCCTCTAAATCCTTTCTCTCCAAGATTTATTACTCTCTCTCTCTCTTACTCTCAAGTGGTTGCTTGACTACATCCTTATCATTATTTTTCATTTTGTAATCAAATAAATTGGTAGTAACTTGGATGGCCTCCTTGAATCCTATGATTTTGCAAGTTTTGAGCTCATGTTGGACCCAAGGTTTAAGGCCATTAAGAAATAGTTTGTACTTGTTGTCCTCATTTATTTTTAGGATTTGTATGATGATATTTTGGTTTTCCCAAATCTACTCCTCCAAATCTCCTATGTGTCAAATATCCTTTAGCTTTACACAAGCTTTGTTAATGGAATTTCCTGGATGAAAGTTCTTAATCAAGACCTCTTTAAACTAGTCACATGTTATAATGGGTCTACCTATTCCAACCTTTCTTCTTATAGCATGTCAAGCCACCAAGTTTTTAATATTCCACTAAAGAATTGAGTAATGATGCAAGCTTTTCTTTAACTAGCATATTGATACATGTCTAGGAAATTTTCTATCTTAAATAGAAATGCATCTATCACAACATCATCTTTATCACCCTCATATATTTTTGGTTCTTTTGCTCAAAACTTGGAAACTGATCAACTTGGTCCTAATGCCAATGTCCTTGCTTGCACAGTCAGCTGATCTTTCATGATCCAATCTCATCATCAAATTTCTTTTCTAGGGTCTCAATCTTATTTTCTTGGCTTTCGTATAAAGCTTGTTGCATTTCTAATAATTATTGTAGCCTCTAAATTTCATCCTAGAGCTCTTGGTTAGCAAGCTCAAAATCATCAAGAACATCCTCAAGTTACTTCATTTAGTTCCTCAACACAAAGTTTTAAGTTAGGGTACGTTTGTGTTTTGTGCTAGAGCCCAACTTTGGAAGGAAAGGAGCTTCCATCGAATCCACCAAATCTTGGGTCATATGAGCTTTCTCAGCTATGAGTAGACTATGCATGATGATGTTATCTAATTGCAATAAATGATTCCACGGTTCTTGTATCTTTTTAGGGGATTCATCAATATCCCTCTCACTAGTCATCTCAACATCCTCACTTTTGTATACATCATCATACATGTTTGCATCATAGTGCACCTTCTTGTGCACATGACTACCATGGCTACCATCTCCAACTAGTCCATTATGAGGATGAAGATTTGATGGAGTATTGTCAAGATTTCATCTTTCTTTTCTCTTCTTTTTGTGTGTCATGGTAGCACACAAGTCATAAATCATGAATCACAATCACAAATAATGAACCATGAATCTAGAATCACCACCAATCTTGCACCACAAACCATGGCTCTAATACCAAGTGTAATGGTACTACTTTAGCAAAGTACCATTTGGCACCATCGTTGAGTCCAAAACTAGACAGATGATCTAGAGTGAACCCAAGATGGACTATGCCTCAACAGTCACAACACTTGCACACACAGCATAAGTGCACATCATTCATTAGTCCATTGAGTTAGAAGCATATCAAGCACACTACATAAAACCATATATGTGACATGACTAACACAAGACACACACACACACACACACATACACACATGACCACAACAAGCACACACAACCAAAAGAGACACTATTTACCTATAATAGCTCAGAGACATTCCTACTCTAACAAATCTAGCCCTAAGCCTTACTCTTGAAGAGAAGGGTAATGGCCCAAGCATGAAAGTTGAAGCTCTCCCATAGGCCTACATATCCTTATGAAGAAGTACACAAAGGAATTAGGGCCAATGTAATTCTTTAATGATGGTTGTGATAGCATGAAACTTGTGAGGATCTCCACACTCCTTTGATCCCTATTCTAGAGGGAAATAGCCTTCGATCTACCAACAAGCCATGTTTTCTATAGCATGAACTTGTTATTTGTTTGTAATGTCCCATGTTTCCTAGGATTATGTTATTTTTTTCCCTTTTTGTTATTGTTTTTGTTGTGATTGGACCTAGATGGTTTTTTTATGTGAGTGGTAACTTTTTTAACTTGTACTTTCTAACTCACTAAGTCATTTTTAATAAAGCTTGCATAATTCCTTTAAAAAACACTTAAAAATTATAAAAATATTCATTTTTTATCATTGGTAATATGGGGCATTTATCATACCATATGTATTATATGTATCATAGCATTTTTTATTTCTTGAATGGAATGATAATATATAAATAAACTATGAAATTTACTTAACATGTCATCTTTGGAATTTATGATCCAATCATTGTGCAATTCAACAACACACTTCTTGTAGTCTAAGCTAGGGAAGCCTTTATTAGTCATTGATTAATGTACAATGAAATATTTTTCTAAACTAATTGTTATAATTAAAAAATTTATTTTTAAGGATATCCAAGAATGAAAACATAATAATCTGAAGCTTTAAAACTCATATATATGCTACTATATGGTTAATTATCTATAAGATTTAAAGTTCACTACATGATTGTTTTAGCTCGATGTATTGTTGCTACATGGAAAATATCTTTCTTATTTTGTTTTAGAATTCACCCTAAAAATAACATATAACAATAAAGAGTAAATACATATAAGCGCATAAATAAATGGATGGTTTGAAACCTTATGATAGTAACTTACCCTAACATGTTTCATAAGGCATATAATATAGACATTTTGATTGAACACAAAGATCATGTAACATAGCAGTGGTAAAATTAATATAATGCTTTCACTAATGTTTTCATAAATACAAAGATTACATAGGAAATTAATAACAAATCAACTGCTAAATGATGTCATAAAATAGGTGTTGTGAAGTAGCATTGGCACGAATGGAATGATGACATAATAAGTCAATGACATTATCATCAAATGCAAAATATTTTCTGAGCAAAGAAATAAAAATGAATTTACTCACCTAGAAAAGGATAAATGACCAACATCAACATTTTGTAAGAAAACTTGGTATGTTTAGCTTTATAGTTATCTAGCATCACTTTGACTTGCATGAACATAAATATCATGTAATAAATTAGTAGCAAATCAATTACAAAATAACATCACAAAATTGACATGGCCATAAAGGTAATGATGATATAATATGTTAATGGCAAAATGACATCACAAGAAAAAAATCTTTCCAAAGATATATGGAAGACATCATCTTAAACTTTATGAAAAGAATTATTTATTTCTAGTAGTTGGCTTCTATATAAAATTATGCCTTTTTGGTAAATTAAAGGTCATTTTCCTTTAGAATGAGGGTTGGAGGAGTGTAGAGATTCTTACAAGCTTCATGCTATACTAACCATCACTCAAAGAACTACATGGTCTTGATTCCTTTGTGTAATATGTTACAAGGTTATGTAGGTTTGCAAAAGAGCTCTAGCTTCAATACTCAAGTCACCGCCTTTTTCTATAGAGTAAGGCTTAGGGCTAGATGTTTTAAAGTAGGAACATGTCTTAGCTCTCTTAAGGGAATAGTGTTGTGCTTGTATGCTAGTACTCTTGAATATGTTGCATATATTGCATTGGTTTGATCACTTATATGATTATAAATGGATTCTCGTGATGCTCCTAACCATGGACTAACATATGGCATGTGTGTTTTGTGCTTATGTTGTGCTCATAGGCTTTTGAGGACCTTCAAGCGTAGTCCACCTTGAGTTCGCTCTAGAAATTTTGGCTACTTTAGAACTCTTGGGTGGTGATAAGCGGTGCTTTTCTAGAGTTGTATTGTGACACTTGGTATCAAAGCTGAGGCTTGCAATTTGATATTAGTGTTGTTTTGTGGTTTATGATCATGAATTTTTGTTCATGATTCGTGTGCTGCTATGGTGCAAAAGAAGAACAAAGGATGTTGAAATCTTAACAATGCTCCTTCTAGTCCCATTCTTCATAATGAACCAATGGAAGATGATAAACAAGGGAGTTATATGCATAATAAGGTGTACAACAATGTGAACATGTATGAAAATAAAGCTATGAAAATTTAGAGGAGATGACTAAAGATGAGGATCCAATTATATGAATAGTTACTACAAGTAGATGGCATACACATATGTTGTCTACCTTTAGTAAAAAGAGGTTCAAATAACTCTTGAGTTTGTTGATTGTGGGAACCATTATCAAAAGTAGATGATACAATCAAGTGTCATCTACCTAGAACAAAAATGGACAAATGATTCAAGTGTTGGTTGATTTAAGAAAGTTCCTTTCTTGTTAAGATGAGCTTTGGTACAAAACACACAAATGTGCTCTAGATCAAAATTGTTTATTAAGAAATCATGTGGTATGCCAAGCGAATGGTATTGATGATTTCTAGTTTATGTAAAATAGTTGTGTCTAGCCAATTTTGTTATGGTGAGTTATGGGTAAAACACATCTTCTTCTATTGATTAATTCTTATGATAGTTTAGGATGGTGATTCCATCATGCATCAAATATGAGGCAATATATGGAATCAGTGTTTCTTGTTGCAATGTGGTGGGTTTGTTGGATGATTTTTCTTGTATTTGTTGATATTATGATGAATTTTTGGCTTAGATACCTTAATAAATCCATAATTTGGTATTACAATATGATGATTCTATGTTCATATGTTGTAAAGTTACATATAGACTCTTATCCAAGAATTCATTGCCAATGATGCCTTAATGGGTCAGCTCATGATCCATGGAAGAGAATCAAAAATGTTTGAAATTGTTGTATTCATAAATATTTTGTTTGATAAGAGTGTTCTTCATGTTCTTAATCTTGGATGGCAATTTGAACATGAAAATTCTTGGATGCTTTAACATCTTGATTTCTTTATTCAAATTTCCTTGTTGAGGAGTTGATGTAGTACTTGAATTAGTTGTTCTAAATGTGCATGGCGATTCATCCCTATGTGAAATAACATGATGCATTATGCTAGCTTATGAGTACTCAAATATATAAGTATTTATGTGCTTGATTTAATTATTTACAATTGGTGAATAGTGAAATATATGGCAACACTCTTGAAGGAGTGATGACTGTGGTGGATAAATCTTTATATTCATCCTATCCTTCTATGTTAAACATCTAGCATAATGGATAACTTGGTAATATTATCTTCTACTCATCTGATATAATGCTTTTGGTTACCTATGAGTATTATGACAAACAATGGTTCTTATTTTATGGGAGAACGTGGCAAAGGTTATTTCCAACGTCTATCACTTTATTGTTTGCGACAACAAATGTGATATGTAAGTCTATCTTAACCATCACAATGGAAGATTAATAATTAATTTTTTCTACTAAGATAGTTTTTTCTAAAGAGAATGGAATGTGGATAGCTTGGTGCTACCATTTCCAAGATGGACCACAACATTAGTGTGTACAAGTATGCATGTGTGGAAAAAAAAGAGTGAGAGAGAGAGAGAGAGTATGGTGGAGTAACTTTAAGAAGGAAGTACATATTCTTGATGCTAACACTAGGAAAGTAGTACATGTTCTTAATGGTAGCTCAAAGTAGAAAACCTATGCTCTTGATGGTAACATTGATTAAGGAGTATATATTCTTTAGTATGACTTCAAGCTAGAAGCACACATTTTCCTATTATGACTTCAAGTAGAAAGCACATATTCTTTGACTATAACTTTGAGTAAGAAGCAAATTTCTATTATGTCTCTAATAAGTACAACTATTTTTAGGGGGGGAATATCCCCTAGTTTCTAAAAGAAAGTCATAGTGTTTCCTATTTAAAAAAAAAGAGGATCTAAAATATACTTGGTTGGAGCTAGTGAATTTGAGGAAAAACCACTTTTAAAGTGTGAATAATCAATGTGTTCTCTCTCTATTAAGAAGTTCTGGGTGATTGTCACAATGAGGCTAAAGTCCCAAAGATCCTTGCTCATGCTAGTACCAGGCTACCACTAGGCATGGGGAGTGACTCCCAAAAGGTACGAAGTAGTTTCTCCTTAGATGTAGAGGATAAACTCTACACTCTTACATAACTCTTAGAGGTAGAGGAAATGGATCACATGTTAAAAGAGTAGGTTTTTCTCCAAGTCAAAAGGTTCGTATAGTTTATATAAAAAGTGCAAGTTTTTTCTTCCTTAACCTAGGTTGCATGAGCATTCTTGTAACATCACTAGGATTTTTAGAATGATTATCACTTTTTTTAACCTTGACATTAATTTTTCAATTCATACTTGGCTTAATAGAGGGTCTTACATCTTTGATTTATGTGCAACATGTTGTATTTTGTTATTTTATTTTGGCATTTTGACATAAGACTTAATAATTGATATAACTATACTTTAATTTTCTTTTAATGAGTCTCCTTTGTGATGATGTTAGAGTGAGACTTTACAATTTAACTTTTGTAAGTATTTTAATATTAATTGCATAATCATCATCTTTATTAGCATAAGAATTAATTATTGGTTAATATTTCTTGAACACCTACTAATGAGATTTCTATTTAAAAAGTCTCACCTCCTTGTATTTGTGATTAATATGAGATTTTATTTTGATTATTATCTTATATCTCTAACCTTGTTATCTTTGGATAAGGATAAGATGACTAGATATGGGCCTTGATAAAGATGATGTTTGTCTTTATCATAAATCTATTACATGATACAGGTCTATTAATACATCTTATGTCAAAACATTCTAGAAGCCATGTACAAATATTTGTGATTTGGTATTTAAGCAAGTTATGGGTTCCTCTCTCAACAATCATTTTTCATTTGTATCTTCTCCTATCTAAATATTTTTGGTGCTCTATGCTTGGGATCTCGAGAGGTTTATTTCTCAATAGGGAATATCTTGTTGATTCAAGTAGTAGATTTGTTCTTTGTTTTAAGTTCCTTCTTTGGTATAATGCTAATGTTTCTTGTTCATACTTTATCTGAGTCCTATGGTTGTTAGAGTTATCTTAGCTATTAGATCTTGGAGGATAGCAACTAATTTAGATGTGACAAAAGCTATGGAAGATGCAAGTGGTGTCACCTCAATAGTAGTAGATAGTCTTAATATGGTATGGGACAAGTATGAGACTAAGTAGTGAATTGGTAGTGATTAGTCTTAATGTGGTATGGGACATGAATGAGGCTGAGTTAGGTATCTTAGAATCTAGCATATGCATGCAATTCTTGTGAGTTCTAAGGATCTTTCAATCCTTCAAAGGGACTTAGACTTAGTTACCTAGGGATACTCCTAGATGAGACTCAAACCCAGTTAGTTTAGGATGAAAGTGGAATTAGGCTTAGGATTGTGATCAGCAGGTTACCTAGCTAATAAGAAGTAGTAGAGGTGATTGTGATGGCCTCTATCATGCAATTTGAGCTTCAAGAATATCCTACTTTGACAAAATGACTGCTACAAGCTTATCGAGATTACTTAGTAGCACAATTACTAGATACTACCATTAGAGATCAATTGATGATGATAATGTTTTAGGATATCTGATGATGAAGAGGTTGTAGGTAGGCTAGGCCATTTTCTATTATCTATTACAATAGGAGTTGGGATAGTAACCTCCAAAAATCTTGTTAGTAGAAGATAACATTTCGTTGTTAGATAGTCAACCTATACTCAATTTAATGTTAGATTGGATACCTTAGATTCATGATGATAAGTTTATTGGTTATTAGCTAATTTGATGATATGATCTAATAGTTTGATGTAGCTATGATGGGACATTTCTTGTAAGAAAACAACAAGGTGGATCTGACTATCTAGAAAGTGCTATTTCTTCCTACATGATGTTGCATATAAATGAAGCAAGTACAAGTGCTAAAGGTAGAAGGGCGATGTAACTATAGCAATATTATGGAATAAGGTTAAAGAATCTAATTGTTAGAAATTTCCTCTAATGTTGTAATACTTTAACCCATATTATATAAGGATCAGGTCTAATTTTTCCATAATGATTTTCCATTATCCTTTTCTTGTTATTGTAATTAAAGTAATGATTAGAGGAGCATAATACTTAGGTGTGTTTGTTGATTTGGATTCTAAGTTAATTAAGAAATTAATGGTAATAAAATTAATTAAGAAAGAAGTAATTAAGAAAAATAAGAGAAATTAATTAAAAGAATTAAGCTAAATTTGGGAATGTGATAATTCTTATGCTTTGATTGGATGTTAAGTTGAGTTCAATGTTTGTGCTTTATGATTGAATACCCTAGCCATTGAACCTTCTTGTCTAACAATCATTGAATGGGCTTTGAATGGCTTAATATCCTTGATATTCAATGTGCTCTCCACATTTGAGAAAGTATATGAACAAAGATTTAAGCTCCAAGGATGTTGCTTCTTTCACACAAGAGAGTGTAGAAAATTATGCCTTATTCATGGATAGAAGGATATTGTCCTTTGGAATAGTAGCCATAGAATTATGGTGATCTTTACAAATTTTAGCTTATCTTAATCATTACTCAAATAATGAGATGTTTGCTTAATCGTACTGGTCTTGGCTTGGTAACCTTAAGTCACAAGTTTGATTCTACTATGTAGCACTGAGTTATAAAATTCTATAGATCTTGGGGTGTACCTATGTTTCACTTATATTAGGTTTCAACACCCCCCTTAACCATTACTCAAAGAACTACATCACCCCAATTTCTTTGTATACTATATTCCAAGGATATGTAAGCTTGCGAAAAATATTTGGCTTTGATTCTAAGGCCACCACCCTTCTCTACGAAGTAGGGCTTAGTACTAGTTATGTTAGAGTGTAGATGTGTCATAGCTCTCTTAAGGGAAAAATGTTATTTTTGTATGCTAGTGCTATTGAGCATGTTTGATATGTTTCATTAGTTATCACTTATATGATTATAAAGGCGTTATCACAACACTCCTAACCATGGACTAACATTTGACATGTAACTTATGTGCTCGTGTTGTGCTTGTAGGTTCTTGAGGATGTTTAGGTGTAGTTCACCTTGAGTCCACTTTGGAACTTTTGGCTATTTTGGAACTCTTGGGTGATGTCAAGCAATGCTTTCCCAAAGTAGTGCCATTATAGCTTCTTAAGCTCTTGAATGATTTTATCGTATATTTATTTAACTAGCCTAGCTATATATTTATGATATATATCTATTATTTGGTCAAGAGAATCTTTTTCTTTTTCAAGTTAATAAAATCCCAAAATTGATCCACCAAGAATCAAATTTTTATCTTTTTGATGAAGAATTTTTGCAAAGAGCATGCAGAGACATAAAAGATATGAGCACCACTCAAGCTCTTGAATAACTTTATCATATCTCTATTTAACTAGTTTAGCTATATATTTATAATTTTGATTAAGAAGCCAACTACCACTTGGGCTTGATTATCATAGAAAATAAATTATTATTTGGGCTGATTTTGGCTAAGAGACCAATAACTAGCTAGACTTTTTTATCAAGGAAAATAAATAATTATGGTCATAATGTTGAGACAAGAAATGAAATGTTTAATAGGAATTATTATGTTCATGTATTAACTAAACTTTATAATAGAAAATAAATAATTATCTTCTGAATATTCGGCCAAAATATGAACTCATGGAAATTATTATTCGTATATATTAATGGGATTTTGTCACAAAAAATAAATAACTATCATAATAACATTGGGCGAACTACTACTTGGCTAAACATTGTCACAGAAAAAAATAATTATCTTCATAATTTTAGACCAAGAATTATTGTCTTACCCTAAGAAAAGATGAACTTTTTCACTAAAATTATTATTGTGGCTAAGAGGCCAACTACTAGTTCAAATTTGTTGCCATGAAAAATAAATAATTATTGTCATAACGATGTGTAAAGAGATGACATTTTTCATTGGAATGATTATGTGTCTACATTGGCTAGACTTTGTCACAAAAAAATAAATAATCATCTTTATAGCTTTGGGCCAAGAGATAAACTCATGTGTATTGTTATTTTGGCCAAGAGGCTAATTACTAGATGGTTGGACTTTGTTATGGAAAATAAATAATTATTGGCATAATGCTAGGCCAAAAGATGAACTTTTTCAAGGGAATTATTATAGGTATGTTTAGAGGAATTATGATGGATATGTAATGATTCACCTAATCACCAACCCAAAATTTGTGGCTTAATAGCTAAATTTTGTCATGGAAAATAAATAATTATTATCATAAAATGGGGCCAAAAGATAAACTCTTTTCATGGGAATTATTATGTATATGTAATGGCTTGACCAATTATCAACACAAAATTTAAGGTTCAATAATTACAATGACAAGAATTATTTATCACTCATGTTGATTTTTTTTATATGAAAATAAATTTTCAATTCTAAGATTTCATTAATTTAGAAAATAAAAAAAGTTCTTTTTGCAAAATAATAGATAATCTTTTTCTTTTTCAAATTAATGAAATTTTAGAATTAATTCACTCATAATTAAACTCTTACCTTTCTTATAGAGAATATTTGTAGATAGCATGTAAGACATGAGTGCCACTTGGGCTCTCAAATGATTTTATCATGTTTCTATTTAATTAGTTTAGCTATATATTTATAATATATACTTATTATTTAGCAAAGAGAATTTTTTTTCAAATTATTGAAATCCCAAAATTGATTAACTGAGAATTAAAATCTTACCTTATTGGTCAAGAATATTTGCATTTTGACAAAATAATCAAAATTAGTGTTAAATAATTATTACCTACTATGAAAAAAATTTATTTAAGTGACTAAGAAGCAACTAGCTATATATTACCTTGCTACTAGCTTCTTGGTTAAAATTAAATAGTTTAGCTATATATTTATAATACATATCTATTATTTGATGATGAAGCATCAATTGGCTGAGATATCATAGATGCTACATCACATCTGCGTTGTAGCATCCATGTTGATGGGTCTTAGTTGGCTACTACATCATAGATGCTACATTGCATTTGTGATGTCGTAGATGCAATATTGTAGCTACATCAATGCATTCCCATCAATGTGTTCCCATCAATGCATTCTTGTTGATGCATGTGTTGATGCATACCCATTGACATAGTGTCTGTTTTCACCTATAAATACACATGCTCCTGTCGTGTATTAGTGATCTTTTGGTCAATTTGTAGCTAGACTCTTGTAGTTTTATTTCATAGTCTTAGAGAACAGTCAGTGAGTGCTTGCAATGTGGATTTAAGTTAGTTGTATGACATCTTGTTCGAGTGGCAATGTACTTGGACACATTCCATGATGACAATAAAATCAAGATTAATTTCTATTCATTACAGCACTTTCACTTAGAATAGATCTACTTTGAATGCAATTTACTTTTGAAGTACTTAGTTAATATTTATGGTTTCATGCATATTAATCAATAAGTAGAATGAGCTTGACCAATTTTGAGCATAAGCATGTATTCACTTGGTAATCCCAACAACATTATTGCTTGGTTCACCCATTAGCATAACGCTTGGTAATCCCAGTGGTGAATACAGGGGTTCAAGACATGTACAACAAGCTAGGAATGGACACTTATCTCCCTTAGGCTAGTTTAGAATTTATCTTTTTGTTGTTAATTGGATTAAAATAATTAATTTCTATATTATTGTTAGAAGTGGCATAAGGCCAAAACAACATCAATAATCATATGCCTCACTTTGGACTAAACCAACCTTGACAAAGCTACCACTAGTCCAAGTGGAAAGACAGCATCTTGTGACCAATGCTTAACAATTTAGATGCCATGCTAGTGCCATCCACAAAATTCAATTGGATTGTGCATGAATGCTTGTGATTTGTATGGTTGGGCGTAGGGGATGCTTGCCACTCATCATTTGGCTAAGAGAATCTTTTTCTTTTTTCAAATTACTTAAATATCAAAATTAATTCAATAAAAATTAAACTCTTACCTTTTAAAAAATATTTACATATTGAAAAAAACAAAACTAATGATAAATAATTATTTCTTGTTATTATCAAAAAAATTATTTTCTATGATTAAGAAGGTCTCTTCAATTAGCTAGTAGTTGGCTTGGTCATGAAAGAATCTTTTTCTTATTCAAACTAATGAAATCTTATAATTGATTCACTGATGAATCGTGATTCATCATACCATGATATTACACCCACGATATCGCGTATGCAATATCGTGGCCTGACCCGTGATATCGGGTACACGATATCGTGGTTCCTGTGTGAGCCTACAAATACACAATGGGGCACATGGGAAAGTTCAGTTTTTCAATAAGTCAGTTTAGTGTTAGAGTAGAGTCTTTTTGTCATTTTTTCCTCTCAACTATTTTTCCCCAACGCATGCTCGTAGTATGATGATTGTAATTGTATGGCACCTTTATTCAAGTGTGATGTACTTGGACATGCACATGACCAAAAATAACAATCAAGATTACTTCATCATTGTAGCATTCACTTAGTTTAATTATTTAATTGCTATTGTTATTTATTGCTTTCGTAGTTAATATCTCTTCACCCTAAACTCCTTAAATGTGGAATGAGTATGACTTAATCATGAGCATTCAAGTGTGACTACTTGGTATCCCAGTAGTGTACCTAGGCCATGTGCTTGGTAATCTTAGTAGTAGTTGTGCACGAGGTCCAAGATGTGTACGGATGATTAAGGAGCGGATGCTCATCGCACTTAGGCTAGCTTAGATTCTCTCTCCCTTTTCCCTCTTAGTTAAATTAAAGTTACTTTACATTGCCTCTAGGAGTAACACTAGGATAGAAATCATATCATATACCTCAGTTTGGACTAAACCATATGTGAAAAAGCAAATACTAGTCCAGTTGGGAAGATAGAAAATTGTGATCAACGAGTAACTATCTAGATACCACAACTAGCTTGTCTATGGAGTTCTATCGGATCATACGTGAAACGCTCGTATTCGTATGGTTGAGTGTAGGGGTACCTCGTCACTCATCATTGACACTGTTGCTGGGGATGATGCTAGTTATTTAGATTAGTTATATCATACAAGATCGTTGTAACGAGTATTAACGATATATCCTTTAGAAAAGAAATTAAATTCAATTCAATTAAGTCACACACCACTCACAACAATGTCTCTCTGACAAGAATATGCTAATGCCACAACTAGTGAGATAATTCATTGGAGAACCAAAAAATTATATGATGAAGACAAAGTTTGGAGAACTCAACCTTATGCAAGAATTCCATATGTTCATGAGTATCCCAATGATACTCAAGGATTCTTGTCAACCAACTTTGACACCTCTAGTAAGGATGGGACAGACCATAGAACAAGAAGGCCCAAAAGGCCTAGGATCTTCTTGATAACTAACAAGCACTTATTTGGGGATGATTGGAAGACTTACAAAAGTCATAATGAGTTTTATAGTTCCCTCTCTTCCTCTACTCCTTCAACGTTAGATTATGACATGGATGACTATCTTTCAAGGGATCAACATAGAACTGAAAATTGAGCTCACAAAGAAAATCGAGAATGCTAACATGAACAAGGACAACATCATCCCAACGCACACAATCATAACCCACTTAGTGACGATGAACCCCTACTAGCCACTAAGAGTCTAATGCCTATATAAGAGCTGGTTTGAATATCCCACAAGCATCGCAAGGAAAGCCGTGTACCCAGGCTTGATTTAAACAACTTTCCCAAGTTCGCAGGAGGCTATGATTCAGATCCACAACAACATTTACAAGCCTTCTACGATGCATGTGCATGGAAAAACATTGATAATGGATGGCAAAAACTTAAGCTCTTTCCTCTGACACTCATTGGCCACTCAAAAGTATGGTATAGGTCCTTAAAACCAAAATCGGTCCTTAAAACCAAAATCAATCTAACATTGGTCAACAATGGTAGAACTCTTCAACGAAAGATATCAAACCTATGCAAGAGTGTCAGCCTTGAGGAAACAAATCCAAGAGTGGAAACAAGCACAACATGAGCCCTTGGACATGGCCTTAGAAAGATATTATGCATTATTAAACAACTACCCAGGCCATGGGTTCTCCAAGGAGAGGCTAATGTACCATATCATAGATGGGCTCCATAATGAAACAAGGGAAACCCTAGGGATGTATGCCTGAGGTCAACTATACGAGCTACAAACCCATCAACTCCAAGAGCTTATTAAGCAGGTAGCAAAAGAAGAAGGAGAAATGGCTAAATGGGAGAATGTTGAAAGCTCTCAACGGGACCAAAATCTTAAATTAGAAAAGGTCCATAACCATAAAGAGGAGAAATTAGCTGACCTTGAGGAAGTGCAACCATTTCTACCTTTGCCAATGCAACAATCACTAGATGAAATCGAGGCAAAGATTAATAAGATGACAGAGTGGGTGCAAGGAAAATATAGAGAATATGCTAATAATAGTAGAGGCACAACTATGCCAAATCAAGAAATAGGACAGGACAACATGCAACAATCAGAACAAAGGGTAGAAGATAATAAGAATAAGAACTCAACTACCAACTTCTCATATCAATGCAACGTCTATTTGTATAATCACCCCAAAGGCCAATGCCTAGTTTTGTCACATTTACATGAGCATTGAAGGGGAATGTTACACCCAAATTTCATATAGAAATGTCAAGTTCAACCACAATGGCAAAAGTCCCAGTCATGGGAGAAGCCATCGCCAAATCAATCGTATCCTTTGTATGTCCCAATGCCAAATGCTTACTATGTTCAACACCATGTTTCTCCAACTGGATCATCATCCTCTACTTCACCTCATCGTTATCATTCTCCAGAATACTATCCACTCATGCCCTCTCCACCGAGGTCGCCACCTCATGTACGTTACACTTTTCCTCAATAACAATATTCTCATCCTTCACCTCCTTCTACATTACCACCAATTGTGCTCGAAGGATTTGCACCACAGCATCAACCCACAAGTGTTACTTGTGCTTCTACTATCAACAGTAGTGGAAATCCTCTACAACATCAAAGGTGTCCCTTCTTTAGACATGACCGTAGAAAGGGACACCTCCATTCCGAAACCACTACATCCTCCAACTTAGCACAAGTCCAACACTGTGGTGCATCTTCCTCTTCAAACCTAATGCCTCATGTTACCTTATCAAGGCCACCCCTCAATACTCCAACAACCATGGGGCCTAATGAATATAGCCACATGGGGAGACATGTTGATCCTTGCATACCATCTTACGATCACAAGTACCATAGTGGGTCAACTCCTTATAAATTAACTACATCTTATAACTTGCCCCACTATGTCAACTCTAATCAAGTGTGTGAATTCCAATGGGGTAAGTATGATCGAGTTCTAATATTTCCAACATGCAAGGATCCTAACCTTCCATTTATTAATTCTAGCCATGCTCAACCGTTTAGTTATGGGAGGTATCCCCCATTCCAACAACAGCAGAATTAATAAATGTTTTCCTTTTCTTTAATTTTACAATTTTTTTTGTTTTCCAGTTTTTCATCTTTCAATTTATTGTTTTGTCTTTTTACGAGTAATCTCATCTACAAATGAAACACTCATGTGACTCATTGGTTGAGGTGTTATTCTATGCTATCAAGTCTCAGGTGACTAATTACTTGGAAAACAAACCCATCACATCCACCCACCCATTCTATTAATACAAGGTTCTACCCTAGGTACAATGATATTCCTAATCATTAAAACTTAAAGTAACCTTGTGTTTATTATACCCAGAGTGAAGAAGGATGGACTAAGCAGGAATGGCCAGGGTGTGACATCAAGGGGACTTGTGGATTCTCTTTGGTGACATCTGCAGGAGTTATCATATACCTTGGTTGTACTAAGATCCTTGTAGATCTAACGAAAAATGGGAGTAAGAGTAATTAAAAGGCACTCAATCAAAGAAATCCAATGCTATTACAGGGGGTCCCACTGGAAAGACATGCACCCATGCCTATAGGTAGGCAGCTTCTCTGGCTTAAGCATTTCATCAAAAAAAGGAAAAAAACACAAACAAAAGTGCCACAAAGAAAGAATCACTCCTCCCTTGTACGAAATGCTAAGTGATCATACACCTTGCCATCATGATGCTCTCATTGTTGTCTATCATTGGGATGAAACAATGCAATGTCACTAATCAGAGGAATGGACTTGGTCCTAATTTTTGAGCGATAAGTTAATGACACATTAATCATGCCTTACACCGAGAATTCATTGTGCCCTAGGCCAGTTACCTCATGTCCCAATCTCTACAATCCCTTCTATAATTTGTCTCACCTCGTTGTTCCTGTAATTATGACTTATGTCTTGTGTAGCATTGAATTCATACCTCATCACGATGGTATCTACATGTGTGTATTTTTTGGAACTAGCAAGGATTACATTTAACCCTTCTAATGCCTACGAACATTTTAAGGTGTGGTTACGTAAGGGAATTATAGGTAGGAACCTGCTTTGGGGAGGACCCACTTACGTAACTTGTGTAATTTGTACTTGTTGCACACCATCACATCATTTTATACCCTCCAAGAATTACAATACTCCTTTCCTCATTATCCTTCTGGTTCAAACATTCCTATGAATCAACACATGTCCTTTCTCCTCATCCAATTCATGCATTCCATTGTCATATTCTACACCATTATACTTTTTGTGCCTTCCAGACTATTTAATGTTACCCTGGACCTTTTACATTGACTTCAAGTCCTTCATTTTTGAGCTTAGAATTTCAGCAATTTATCAATTTTTCTAAATACCCAACTTTAGATAGGTCGCGATATCGTGTATGCGATATCACATCTGATGCGATATCATGGCCGTGCTATTGCGTACATGATATTACGTCACGTA
>MNCI01007670.1:62398-103814 GCA_015680685.1 Gnetum montanum | reverse complement strand
CCCCCCCCCCCCCCCCCAATGCACGTCAACATCATTTTCAACTATTCATGCGAGGGAATTTTTGAAATTTTCTTCTACAACTTGCAACTTGCGCACCTCTTGTTCCAATAGCCATAACTTGCTCATTAGCACTCCGATTCTTATTCTGAAAGAACCTACTTGAACCCGGAGTGTTTAGCATAGTCGTGAGGGAGGGGTAAACTTCAAATTGCATATAAATTTTTTGAAATTCATGATCGTCTGAAGGATACTATAAAGGGTAATTGATTACAAAAAATGATTATAAACATGTGCAAAAAACAATCTTATCTTCTCACCTACACCAGGAAATTAAATTTTAAAGCCACCTAATCAAATTAAGGGGCCCAATATTAAAAATTTTAGGGAACATTTCCACAAGATTCTCTAACTCTGGATCACACGAAATAAGAAACAAATTCATTAAGTCAGAAGTAAGGTATAACTTAAATTTTGTAAACAACCTTACTAATGGTTGGCCTTGTGTGATTGCAAATGGCCCCTAAACATGGACAACAAGAAGGACCCTCTCAAGGTATGTCTAAGCGACCCAGGAGAAGTAGAGAACAAGTGTCTCCTAAACAACGTGTAGAGCAAGAGGCGCAATCATTTAGCATCCATCAAGAGATTCCTGCTACTGCACAATCGAGACAGGCAGAAGAAGGAGCTACTGAAGCACCTAAATAGGGATAAAACCTCACGTTATCCACAGAGTGTGTCCAAGCTATCCAAGAAAAGTCCACGTTGGTAGCTATAATCATGGAATTAAACTTTGGACCTTTCACGGAATTCACTCTTGAGGCTGTTAGGGACCAACTCAAAGGGTCTCCATTATGGCCTATCCTCTCTGAAAATGGTGCTTGGTACTTAGGTGAAATGTACCAATTTTGGCACAATAAGGAAGAAGGCACCACAGTTGACATTTTTGGTGTGTCTATAGATTTTTTCGCCAAGGCCATCTTGGAAGTGTTGAACCTTCTGAATACAGGGCCAAAAGTTGCTCACCTATTCACTCACTTTGATGCTAATGTGCAAAGAGTTTGGTTGTATAGAGAGTACAGCAAAGAGGACAAGGCATATGGAGAGTTGACGCTAGAAGAAAAGATTTACTTCAATATTGGCACTTATCACATCTTTCCCACTAGAGGATTAAAAAGAATCTTAATGTATGCAATAAGGGGATGTGCAATATTGATGGGAAAGGCTAATGCTAACCTTCCTTATCTATATCTCATGGAGATCTTGAGACGGTTTGAAGAATGTAAGATAGGGAAGTTTGCGTTACCCTTCCCTTGTCTCATCAGGAAGATGTGCAAATGTGCTAGTATTTTGGGGTACACCAATGACATTCCTAGAAGAGCCCAAAATGCTCGTTCACCAAACTACTAAAGCCACCAGCCCTAAGGAAAAGTGTCGGTGAGACACTAAAGCCAGAGCAAGAATAGATGGTGGGGCCCACTGCAACTCAAACTACAAGGCCTGGCCAACTCTTAAGAACATGGCCCAGCACAAGCCAGCGAGACCAATCGTCACCACCACCGTAGGATTATCAATCGTCGATGAGCCATCTTAGGGCCATTGCTGAGATGGTCAATTGGGGAAGTCATGATGATGCTAATCTCTTCTACATCATTGATGACACTGTACGGTCCATAATTTCTATTGATCATGCATGGGACAATGTGCCCATTCAAACAGGAAGAGGGGGAGACTCATTAGTCACAACAGATTTTAGCAAATGTTGCGTCTTTCCAGGTGCAATTGAAAATGGGAGAAGAGGCCATAGTGGTGGTCATGCAGCACCAAGATGTAGTGGGAGCTGCAAAAGTGGTCATAGACTACATCAAAGAATCTTTCAACGTCCCTGTTGTGCCATCGACCGATTTCACAGGAGCATGGGATGCTCAAACTCTAGCCGATCCCTCAATGACTCCTGTAGAGCATGAGGATGTCCTTGATCGATTGCTGCAAATAGGACAAGTAATGACATCCTTGTTTAACATCCCACAAGATGTCACAACAATGTAATCAAACCTCATCTCCACCAAAGGAAAGCTGGTCATGACAGAGACCAGGGCTGAGCATGCAGAAGTAGAGTTGGTAAGACTCTAAGAAAGGCTTGTTGCCCTGGAAGCTACATAGTGGGACCCATCTCAGTTTGTTCCTGAAGACTAGCTAAACACTTTCAAGATGGAGCAAATTAATAAACTATTGGCAGACAATAAAAAAGTGGTGGAGGAGAAGGAGAAGGTCAACTGGGATGCCTCCAAGGCACAAGCGCAAACCTATGCACATAAGCCTTACATGAAGAGAATAAACAGCTCGCTGCTGACAATCTTTGGTTGACCACTGTGGAGAAATACAAGAATGTTCTCTATGAAAACTTTCAGCAATTACGAGAACAGTCGATCAGGGTCAACCAAGACATGAACTATTTAGCTAGAAAGAATCAAACCCTCTCAATGGAGGAGGTATGCACAATCCGTCAGAAGATGGCCATTGAAATAAGTTCATGGAAAAATGAGGCCAAGTGGCATGAAAATTTAAAGAAGCACTTTAAAGACCAAGTGGGGATGTACAAGCAAATCATAGAAAAGAAGATCCATATGGCCAAGGCCCACATCAACACTTTCAGTGCTTAACACACTGATTGGCAGGCCATACTAGACACATATGCATTTGCCTAGTAAGCAAAGCTTAAAAGCCAAGACCTGCAAATTCAAGATCTCACAGAGTACATGGAACTAGCAAACCTGTGGTATGCCAATCTAGCCATGTTGACAGCAAGATGCCCGAGAACAGAGCTCAAGAAGCAGGTAGCTACCACCTACACCAAATATGAAGCAAAATTTGCGGAGCACAAGAAAATGTTGCAGAAGCTAGAAATCACAAGTTCTAAACTAGAGGTGGTTAAGACCAACTACCAAGGCTAGAAAGATGTTGCAACAAACTTGGCTTGATAGCTTACAGATTTCTAAGAGTATAGGGACAAATCTAAAGCCTACGAGGAGGAACGATGGTTGTTTGTGACCTAGTATGTTAAAGCAAATAAAATGTTCTTGCAACTATCATGTCCATGGGAGGTGCCAACTCTATCAAACATTGAAGCATCAGCATGGACAACACAAGACCCCTGAAATGAAGAGGAAAAGCTCCAGGAATTATTGCAGAGCCATCAAATTCCAAAATCTGGAGCACAAGACAAGGGGAAGCATCCCATGGAGGAGCCACCACCACCTGGAACCACATGAGTTCCACAAAATTTTGTAATTTTAAAATTTTTTAATTTTTGTGTTCATGTCCCAATTTTGTTGTATTCAACTCTCCACTGCGGGATGAATAAATTCCTAGTCAGTCAATACTCCCATACCTCTCCACTATGTAATCAATGGGGCTTGTTCTTACTTTGTTTAAATTGAGGATGAGTTTTCATTCAGTCATGGGGGTATGATGAATTGTGATTCATTAGACCATGATATCGCACCTGCGATATCGCGTATGCGATATCGTGTACATGATATCATGGCCTGGCCAACGATATCAGGTATGCGATATCACGGTTCTCATGTGAGCCTATAAATACATAATGGGACACATGGGAAAGTTCAGTTTTTCAATAAGTTTTGTCAATAAGTCAGTTTAGTGTTAGAGTAGAGTCTTTTTGTCATTTTTTCCTCTCAACTCTTTTCCCCAGTGCATGCCCGCAGTGTGATGATTGTAATTATACGGCACCTTTATTTGAGTGTGATGTACTTGGACACGCACATGACCGGAAATAAAGATCGAGATTACTTCATCATTGCAGCATTCACTTAGTTTAATTATTTAATTTCTATTGTTATTTATTTCTTTCGTAGATAATATCTCTTCACCCTAAACTCCTTAAACACGGAATGAGTATGACTTAATCACGAGCATTCAAGTGTGACTACTTGGTATCCTAGTAGTGTACCTAGGCCATGCACTTGGTAATCCCAGTAGTAGTCGTGCATGAGGTCCAACATGTGTATGGATAATTAAAGAATGGATGCTCATCGTACTTAGGATATCTTAGATTCTCTTTCCCTTTTCTCTCTTAGTTAAATTAAAGTTACTTTCCATTGCCTCTAGGAGTAGCACTAGGATAGAAATCATATCATACACCTCACTCTGAACTAAACCATACGTGACAAAGAAAATACTAGTCCAAGTGGGAAGATAGCGAACTGTGATCAATGAGTAACTATCTAGATACCACAACTAGCCCATCTACGGAGTTTGACTGGATCATGCGTGAAACACTCATATTCAGATGGTTGAGTGTAGGGGTACCTTGCCACTCATCATTCACTAAGAATTAAACTCTTACATATTTTAGGGAGAACATTTGAATATTGAAAAAAAAATGCTATGCTAAATAATTATTGGCTATCGTAGCCATAAAAAATTATTTGCCTTGATAAAGAAAGATTATCTTTTTTTGGTTGGTAGTTGGCTTCTTATCCAAAATCTACCAAAATAAAAAAATAATATTTAATATCTATGTAACTATAGTTTTACATTAGTTGAAGGCTTCTACATATATGGTGTCATTATTAACCATCATAGATGTTATGTATAGGTGTTAGATCCTGAAAAATATATATATTAAAAAAATTTAGAGTACAAAGCAACATACTACAGAGAGAAGACACTCCAAACCAACCAAAAAGAAAGGCCTGATAATTTTAGGGATGTCTTTTCAAGTTTTCACCCTTATAATCAATCCTAAAAAGCCTTCCTTTGGGGTAGGAAATTGGACATTCTATGAAAATATTAACATTGGATGGAGGGGAAAGAGACCTCCACCCTATTAATAGAATCAACATTATCAAAAGATATTATCTTCATAACTTGACCAATAGTTGCAAACGAATTGTTAGTAGTTAAAATATTTTGAACATGTTATCCATTTGAAAGATTTATTATGTAATTGTGAATAGATAGAATTCTTTGATATTTTCTATTATGAAGAACTATTTGGAAACCATTTGAATCAATAATAGGTTTTTGTGAAACCTTATGTTAAATATTTCTTTCCCCTTAGTCATTAAATAATTATTTGAATTAATTTGACTGGAACCTTCCTAAAAAGTACATTTTATTAGATAATAGTGAAAGAAAAGGATGGGCTAACTACTAAAACATGAATAGAAGAAATCATTGTAGGATTTGTAGCATTTATAGAAAAAACATTGGTAGTGTTTATAGTAGCTTGGTGCTAATGCACTTGCATAGCCTTTTTTCACAGCATAAAAGAACATGAATCAAACATGTGATCCTCTTGATGATAATAGTACCATAACATTGGAAGATTGTAATAAACAAATTTTTGCAGATAATCAATTTAGCCAACATGTAGAAGAATTTCTCAGTTAAGTAGATTAAGATCCACCTCAAATTATATATTGAATTCTATGAAAACCACTAGCTATAGCTAGGGTTTCAAAATGTCTGATTAGCCAAATTTGAGAGATAATATTTGATGAGCAGCAAGGTACCCCTATGCCCAACCATACAAATCATAGGCGTTCATTTGTGATCCGGTCAAATTCTGCAGACTATAATTACTAAGTATGCTAGAGCTAAACAGTGCATGCGTGTTGTCTGTTCGTTGTCTTCCCAGTCCCACTTGTGGAGTGCAATTGTATGTTTAAGTGTGACTGAGGCATAAGATTTTTTATTATTTTGTGTTTTATCAAATTACTCCCCTAGAACAAGAATAATAGCAAGGGTGATTAAATGCAAAGTACACTATGGTCTAATCTAGCCTAACACAAGTAACCATTCCCACTTCTCGGGCACATCCTGAACTTTGTGTAAACACCGTTGGGTTGTCAAACGCTAACTGTTTCTGAGCTACCAAGTGTCACACGTATGTTTGAAGGGGTCATGCTTGTGTATCTTAATGAGTTGCTTGGTTAATCAAAATTAATTACTTCATAAATAATATTTATGTAAATTGCATGAAATATAAATGCATAAGGAAGAAAGTCTCAAGTGTTGCAAGGAATGAATTAAAGAGTTCATCTTTATTGCCAACACAATGGTGTGTTTAGGTACATCAATTCTTGAATAAAGATCCGTTCACACTTAGACCTCCTATTGCGGGCACTTGGAAAATATTCTAACTCTCAAATGAACAAATTGCAAGAGTTTCGCTACTTGACTACCAAAAACTTACTTCCAATCGTGTGATTGGGCACTATATTTATAGACCTGGGAGTAACTCTGTGATATCGAATGTACAATATCTCATCTTGGGCGGTGATATCGTGTACCCAATATCGTGGCCACCCCGATATCGAAGTGTATGAAAAACATGATTTATCATACCCCCCACAACTAAATGAAAACTCATCCTCGAGTATAGAAGAAGAGGAACAAGTTCTTTACAAAATATATTAGGGCATGTGAACTTAGTTGACTAACATCCAAAGTGACACAGAGAAAATAGACACATACAGAAGTGCTTAGGCATACAATATTACAATTGTATACAAAATTGGGTGTTCATAACAACAAGAAAGAACACCCACAGATCCAAAGGACATCCAACCCCTCTTAGCAATAGAAGAATGAGGGAGAGGTAGAAGAGATGCAACAATCATGAACAATCTCCTGCGAGTGATATTGTTGCATCCTCCTTGGTGAAGACAATCCTGCTTCCAGTCCATGCTTTCCATTACAATCACAACAAAATCAAGGATTAGCATATAAAGTGTAATAGATAATGATTGAATACCTTGTCTCATTGATGATTTTATCTAGCTGAGTTGTGATTGTGATAGATTGGTTGCTTGATAGTGTTAGTGAAAAGACTGACAAATGGGTTAACTAAGAGAAGTGATCCATAAAATTCAAAAAAAATCTTAACACAAGGAATACTAGAAAGAGGGTATTCACAATAATAAAAAGGATTTCATTATGAATAGTTGTGAAGGTGCATATAATTGGATTCCATTGATGGGGATAAATAAAAATAATTTAATTGTAACAATGTCTAAGGATAAAGAACTTAACTTAACTAAACCAAAAGATATGCAAGCGATTCCTCCCCAAAGTAGGCATAGGCCTTTTATGCCCTTGCATAACTTCAAACCAAGGAGTTCATGGGCTTCGTGGATGATTAATGATTATAGAAAGTTAAGTACAAAAACCCAGAAGCAACTAACTAAGAAACCTGACACATCAAACCAAAACATTGAATCAAAACATGAAACTAGTAGTGAGGTGAGGCATGAAAAGCATAGATGGATGACAAAGAGAATGGAATGGAGTTCCTAATTATGGTCACATGAAGTCCCTTGTGATGTGTGTGATTAAATGACTTGATAGGATTCATCCTTAGTCCAAACCAAAACCAACCACTTTCAGTGACTTCACATCGACATTCTAAGGCTAGTCCCATATGTTATTTTTTTTAATGGAAACCACACCATGTAAAGACCCATGTGTTTTTTTCATTTATTTTGTCTAAGGGGTGTGCTTTGAATCCTCATCTCTTTGTTTTTGTTTTTTTTTATGAGGACTACACCATGCAAAGACTTATTTGACTTCCTATTGTGAAATGACACGGAATGGTGAGAAGCTTATGAGAACACTCTTGCACACAAAAAAATAAAAAAGCATGAAGAATATCACATCCCCTTGAAGCCACACCCTATCCAAACCTTTGATTCCTTCCCAATTTTGAAAACTACAAAAGTCACAAATTTATGAAGAAGGGACTACATGCTTCCAAAACAAGAAAAACCATAGAGTATGTGGATGGGTGGATGATCTGGATTCACTACCTGTTACATGAAAAGAAACCATGTCCCAGTTGTTAGTAATGACATTCAAAGTCAGAAACTAAACATCCATAATCAAATTACAAATGAAACATACCACCATTGAGTAGCACATTACCATTGTACCTGCTGCCTTATTAGCAAAAAAAGTAGAGCAACACATCAAACACAAGAAAACATAAAAGAAAGTAAAAGAGTAGGCAATAAATATTAAATATATTAATGATGGTGTAAAATAAAGATGTAAAACAAAGAAGATGAAAAATTGAAAACAAAAAATTATAAAACCAAAAATATGTAAAACAAAAAAAGTCAAAAACTGAGGAGCCACAAAAAGTGTTAGTATGGATGGCCATCTCCCCCACAACTAAGTTGGAAGGGGGAGATCCGAAAGATTGAGCATGGTTGTCCATCTGGTGAGGTGTTTGTTGAGTTGGTTGGTTTGAGCTCATGGAAAGGTTTTATTTGTTGGATGTTGACTAGTTATTTCTTATCTGGGTTGTTAGGTTTGTAGATAATCATGGTCCTAGATGGAAAAGTCTCATCAATAACGTAAGGTACTTTCCACAATGTTTCAAATTTGGTTCATTGGGGTACATGTGCAGGATTCCAATAGAGAACCTTGTCTCCTAGTTGAAACTTGACTTTTCTTATTTTGAGGTCATGGCATTTCTTGTTGAATGCCTTATGTGTTTCGTTGGATGATAGAGCCATTAACCAATTTTCGTCTAGTAAGTTGAGATTCATTAATCATTCTTTCTGTGCTAAACTTAGATTTAGGTCAAGATCATAGGCTGTAGAGAGTGTACGGAGTTCGGATTGGATGGGCAGTGTTGGTAGTTTTCCATACATGAGCTCATAGAGAGTATAACCCATGGGAGGCTTCCATGTGGAGCGATAGGCCCAAAAGGAATCATTTAATTTAGTGCTCCAATCCCTTCGATATTTGCTAATGGTACGCGTTAAAATTTTTGTAATCTCCCAATTAGTGACCTCAACTTGACCATTGGCTTGGGGGTGATATGGTGTTGTGAGTTTATGCTCAACCCCCAAGTGTTGTATCAGTTTTCGAAAAGTGGAACCTGTAAAATGAGTTCCATTATCAGAAATTAATGCACAAGGTATACCAAACTTGTTTATGATGTTTTTTTGTACAAACCAAGCAGTAGTGGTGGATGTACAATCGGTGACAGTTGCTACTTCTGCCCACTTGGTACAATAGTCAACTACAACTATTATATATGTCTTTCCATTTGATAAAGGTGCGATGGGATCGATAAAGTCAATGCCCTAAATATCAAATGGCTCAAGAGGTTGAATCCATTACTATGGCCCCTTCATTTGAGCTGTCATTTCATCATCCCTCTGACAATGATCACAAGTATCAATGAATTGGTGTGCATCCTTGAAGATTATTGGCCAATAATACCTTGCCATGAGGATTTTTATGGTCGTGTGTCTCTTTGCATAATGGCCCACACAAGGACCTTCGTGAGCATCCTAAAGAACATGTAGTTGATCCGTATCAGAGACACACCAACATACAAGGCCATTAGGATAGACTTTGTAAAGGTTTCCATTAATTTCCATGAAATACTTGACCTGGTGAAGAAACTGTTGTTTCTTTCTAGTATCTAGCCCTTGCAATAGTTCTTGCTTGAGCAGATAAGTAAGGATGGTGTCATACCATTTTGGTTCATTGGGCATTTTTGCATTAATAGCCCCTACAAGGAGAGATTTGTCAAGGAATTGATTGGATAAAGGGCTCTCTTTCTCATTGTCATCCCATCTTAGTCATGACCACAATCTTCACATCTTTGCGATCTACCATTGTGAGATCAAACTCCAACAAAATCATGAGCTACCATATGACACAAGGGCTCACCATTGGTTTATTCATTAGAAATTGGATGGCGCTATAATCTGTGTGCACAAACACTTTGTAGCCAAGCACATAGTGCCTAAACTTCTATAAAGCAAACACCATTGCCATCAACTCCTTTTTTATAGTGGTGTAGTTTAGTTGTGTACTTGCAATGCTCCAACTTGTGAAATGAATGTAATATGGACGTTTTTGATTATCTATCTGTGTAAGCACTACCCCTAGAGCATAATTTGATGCATCTGTCATCACATGAAATGATCTAGATGAATTAGGTGCTTGAAGAATTACGGTTTCAACAAGCTTTTGTTTCAATTATTGAAATGTTGTTTCACATGCAGGGGTCCAAACGAATGATGCATCCTTCTTTATCAATTCTACCAATGGCTTAGCGATTTTGGAAAAATGCTTGATGAAGTGCTGATAGTAGCTAATATGACCAAGGAATGACCGTACATCTTTGACTATTTCAGGTTGACGGGTTATTCCTTGGATGACCCTTATTTTTTCAAGGTCCACCTCAATTCCTGCTTTTGAAATGTGATGCCCTAAGACTATGCCTTCCTGGACCATAAGATGGCTCTTTTGCCAATTGAGCTAGAGGTTTGTTTCAACACATCTCTTTAACACATGCTCAAGACAATCCAAGGCCTGCTCGAACATAGCTCCATAGGTAGAAAAATCATCCATGAAGACTTCTACCCTGCTACCGATTTGTTGCTGGAAAATGTTGAGAACTAATCGTTGAAATGTGGCTGGGGAATTACATGGACCAAATGGCATTTAACAGTAAGCAAAAGGCCCCCAAGGACTTATGAAAGTTATCTTTGCCTGGTCCTCTAGTGCAATCTGGATCTAGTTATAAGCACTATAACCATCTAGAAAGTTGTAATAACAGTGCCCAGAAATGGTGTCCAGCACTTGGTTGACAAAAGGCAACGAAAAATGATCCTTGAAAGTTGTCATGTTGAGCAGCCAAAAATCAATGCACACCTATCATTTGCCTTCTTTCTTGGGTACAATCATGAGTGAACTCATCCACTCACTATCTGCGACAGGGTAGATGAATCCTGCTCTAAGGAGTTGTTCAATCTTCTCTTTGACAATCTGCTTTAACTTAGGATTCAAACACCATTGTAGCTATCATTTCAACTTAATGGTAGGGTCAGTGTATATTCGATGCTAGTATATTTTTGGATCTATCCCAGTGAGTCCAAAATATGACCAGGTAAAGACTGTTGACCATTTTTCCACAACCTTTAACAACTTTTTCTTCTGTTCTACAGCAAGCTTAGCATTAATGATCATTGGCCTTCCATTTTTCAAGAATACGTATTCCATTCCAGCTGGTAGTGTCTTCAATTCAAGGGGATCATATTTGAAATTATCAGGAATGTCTAGCACACCTCAATTGAAATCATCATTTGCTCCTTCAGAGAGCTGGTGATGAACTTGTTCGAGTTCATCCATACTTGCAACATATTCATACATCAGGCCCTTAGTAGGTTCCATGCATAATGTACTACTACTAGAATCAGTTGTCAGCCACTGGGTGGCTTCTTGTTTTTTGGTTGCTATGTACAGACATCTCTAGATCTCAGCTTTTGGTGCACACTACTTGCATGCAGAGATGAATGTTTGCTTTACTTACCATAGCTTCTACACATGATGACACCCTGAATCGCTGTATGCGATACATGGAACTCTCTTCTTCTCGATCTTTCTAAACTCATTTTCTTTTGATATTTGTAAGGAAAGATCTCTAATGTCCATTTTGGCATCAATAGTACTTAACCACATCCTTCCCATAATAATTGGAAAGTCCCCTTATAGTTCTCCACTTTGATTACTAGGAAATTAGTGGGATATGACCATCCACAAATGATGGTGACAATGTCCTCAACCAGTCCCAATGGAATAGTGATGGACTGGTCCACCAGTTCCAGCTGGATGTTTCTCTTCTTCAAGGGAGGCAGGTTTCACATTGTGTACATCTCATGCAAGATCAAATTAACATCGGAACTAGAGTCAAGAAAAGCTTTACAATGCTCATTCCTGGTAATTTGCAAGTATACTAGGGGACTCATGGGATTAGCTAACTTTCTAGGCAAGTTACTAGCTCGAATCCAATCATATGTAGCATGTGTTAGCATTACAGTATGGATTTGAGAAGGATTTTGGTTTGAAGGGGACTCAGATAAAGAGGAAATAGAGAAAGTTGGAAGAGTAGGGTTACCAATCATTGATGTGTTTGAGGGCTTTGGTGGCTACGAGGTTGGAAGAATGGTCTTTTCTTTGTTTGTGGTTCCAACCTACTTGATGGGTTAACCGATTGCAAATTAACTACCCTCATAGCGTTTCTTTACTATGGTTGTGTAGGTAATTCACCCTGCATGGACAAAGCAAGTGGTAGTTGTGCAGGAGATGGAGGAGTAGGTGCAAGGACAAGAGGTGCATGAGGATAGTAGGTGGCATCCTTTCTTTGATAGGGTGATTGGTATGTTTTAGGAGGGTAGTGGTGATGTTGGTAAGTGGCAACATGGCCAGAGGAGTCCCGTGGAGATGAAGTTTGTTGAACATAGTAACCATAGGAATTTGGTTCCTAGTAAGGGTATTACTATCTTGGAGGTGGCAATACCCACGATTGTGGTTGTTGCCATTGTTGGTATAATTCATAGGGTTGCAGTGGAGTTCCACTTGGATAATATTTCTAAGGTTGATGGAACTGTTGAGGATTGCCTTGTGGATAAGGCAATCTTTTGGGTGTTTGCCTTTGTGCAAAACGTGGATATAAGGCATACACCCTAGATTCCTACAAGTGTGACATAACTAGATAACATTTCTTAGGATGTTCATACTAGCAGATGTCACACTCGCCATCATCATCTGAGTGACTATCCGTAACCATTTTACCCTTACTCTTAGATATGGCATGTTTAGCTTCCTTATGTCTCTGGTGCTCACGTTCATCACTTTGCTCCTTGGACTCTTCAGCAATTTTTAAGACAACTTGAAACCTATTGTCCATGGAGTTCCATAATTAATTGACCTTAGCTATGATTTCTGATTCCAATTTCTAGAGTGGCAAGGTTTTTTGATTAACCACCTCATCTCTGGTGAATTCATCCTCACTATCATAAAATTANACCACCTCATCTCTGGTGAATTCATCCTCACTATCATAAAATTGAATCCTCCTTTTCTGAATAGAAGGATCCTTGTTGTATTTTTCTGCACTTTCACGTTTTCTCAGTTCTCCCTCCTCCTTGGCTACCTACTTAATTAATTTTTGAATTTGATGGGCACTTAACTCTATCAATCTTCCTTGGGCATATATGCCAAGGGTTTTCCTGGTTTCAGACCGCAACCCATCTATGATATGGCAAAGTTGATCAAGCTGAGAGTATCCATGGTCAAGACACCTATGCAACAAAGAGTAGTCTAAGCCAATAGCGACATCCAAGGACTCATGATTTCCTTGCTTCCATCCTTGAATCTACTTCTTTAGATTGGATACTCAGGAGTACGTTTAATATTTGTCATTAAACAATTCTAACATCATACTCCATCGCCTAATTCAATCTAGTTCCAAGGATCGATACCAATTTTCTGCTTCTTTTATGAGTGTCCTTGGAAATAATTTTAGCTTTTGCTAGTCGTTCTCAATATTCCGTNTTTTATGAGTGTCCTTGGAAATAATTTTAGCTTTTGCTAGTCGTTCTCAATATTCCGCAAAACACGTGCATCTTGAAAGGCCTGAAGATGATTTTTCGAATCAGCATCATATCCTCCCTCAAATCAAGGGATGTTGTTCATGTCCAGCCTTTTTATTTTGCTATCTTTCATATGCCTTGTTGGAATCCTCATAGCCTCTACAATATTCAACATGCCCCAAGTAGCGAGTAGAGGTTCATTAAGGCCATGATGATGGTGCCTACGATGTTCTCTACTAGCCCTTCTTTCTTGATGATGGGCTTCTCTAGATTGTCCATGTCTTTAGTCACGATTGTCTCGATGGTCCCTTTTGTTGTTCTAGTCCTGTTGGTCACCTCCATCACGATTATTCCTTTTGTGGCCACGATCTGAACCAGATGAAGAAGAAGATGATGATGATAAAGGGGAAGAAGAAGGGGAACTTGCTCNTGAACCAGATGAAGAAGAAGATGATGATGATAAAGGGGAAGAAGAAGGGGAACTTGCTTCGTGTTGATGCCTATCACCCTTCCTTTGATGCTCACAACCACGATCATAATCGTGATCTCCTTTGTTCCCCTTTTCCTGACTTGCTTCTCCAGATCCATTTTTTTTTCATTGGATCCATTTTGACTAGAACCTAGATTATGAATTGTGGATTGTACATTCTAGTTGAGGGCTCCTTGAATAAAGTCAAAGAGAGGAGAACACTAAAGAAGTGGTTGCCTTTATCAATTGGGCCAAGCGGAGGTGGAAAAATATTTGACCCCTTGCCCTTCACAAGCTTGTGTTGGTGCTCCAGCTAACGATCCCTTAATCTTTGTGCTTCATTTNTTGCCCTTCACAAGCTTGTGTTGGTGCTCCAGCTAACGATCCCTTAATCTTTGTGCTTCATTGGGATGATAATCCCTTGAGTTAGGATCTCACATCTCATATTCTCCATGAAGATGTTGAAGTCTATGTCATGCGAGCATTAGCTGGCGCATTGTTGGAACAGATTGGTCATGTGGCAACACAATGTTGCCTTCCATATTGTGCCACTGCAACAGTTCATCTTGATGTAAGATGAAGGTGAAGTCAGGTACATACTCATCGGGATGAGTATATAGCACCTGGTATTGTTGAGGCACTTGGACTGCCCTAGGCAGAGATGGGCTCTTTTGAGAAGAAGACATTTTGTATTAATGAACTTATAAGCAGTGTGCAGTTAAGGTTTAATTTAATTATAATAATTTTTGTTTCATAGGATTTGACTCTTAGGGTTCATACAACAAGGTTACTAAGTTTCACTTGGTTTAGATAGTACACGTAGAACTACAGTCCCCAATAATGGTGCCAATGATGAGTGGCAAGGTACTCCTACACCCAACCATATGAATCACATGCATTCATGTGTGATTTAGTTGCATTCCGTAGACTATAATTACTAAGTACACTAGAGCTAAGTAGTGCGTGCATGTTGTCTGTTCGTTGTCTTCCTAGTCCCACTTGTGGGGTGCAATTGTATGGTTAGGTGTGACTGAGGCATAAGATTTTTTATTATTATGTGTTTTATCAAATTACTTGCCTAAAATAAGAATAATAGCAAGGGTGATTAAATGTAAAGTAAACTACGGTCTAATCTAACCTAACACAAGTAACTGTTCCCACTTCTCGGACACATCTTGAACTTTGTGTGAACACTGTTGGGCTGTCAAACGCTAACTGTTTCTGAGCTACCAAGTGTCACACGTATGTTTGAAGGAATTGTGCTTGTGTATCTTAATGAGTTGCTTGGTTAATCAAAATTAATTAATGCATAAATAATTTTATGTAAATTGCATGAAATATAAATGCATAAGAAAGAAAGTCTCAAGTGCTACAAGGAATGAATCAAAGAGTTCATCTTTATTGCCAACATAATGGTGTGTTCAAGTACATCAATGCTTGAATAAAGATCCATTCACACTTAGACCTCTTATTGCGAGCACTTGGAAAATATTCTAACTCTCAAATGAACAAACTGCAAGAGTTTTGCTACTTGACTGCCAAAAACTTACTTCCAATCGTGTGCCTAGGCGCTATATTTATAGACCCAGGAGTAACTTTGCAATATCGAATGTACGATATCACATCTTGGGGTGCGATATCGCATACCTAATATCATGTACTTGATATCGCAGCCACCCCGATATCAGAGTGTATGAAAAACATGATTTATCAATATCCCTTTAAACTTTTTCAAAATCAATGAAAGATTTGACAATTTAGCAAAATGAGGAACCCTTTAAAATTTAGGAGATGTTAGATTAAAATAGGAAGTCCATTTTTAAATAATTAATAAAGTAAGATGGCGATTGAAAATACCAATATCAAGGACCTTAGAAACGATTGCTAAATCAATAAATTCTTCCAATAAAAATGAGTTTGACAGATAATGTGTATGGACAATGTTCAATCCTTAATCTTTCCAAACTAGATGTAAATGACTCAAAGAATTTTAGAAACTAGGTAAATAACCCAAAATTTACATAAAAACATACCTTCTAGAAAATTCTTAAGTAATATATTTATATAAATCATCAGGTAACTCATAGAATAACAAAGAAGTAGTGGATTTGCTTAAAGGAGCATTGCATATATTTCTAAATAGATTAATTGCGTAGAATAGAAGGGCATTCTTTGATGATGATGAATATTATGGCTAACTTGTATGGAGTAACATTGGGAGGTTTACTTGGTTAATAGATAATAATTTGTAGATATTATGTATGAGTGTAATGTCTTTGTGTAAAGGGAAATTAAAATACTTATTTTTTTAATTTCATGCTTTTAGTGAAACAATGATAAAATAGGCCACAAAAATTATGCACTATTCCCAAATAATGTCTATGTGCATAAGGGATGTTAAAATATGAAGTTTTTTTATTTTATGTGTTTAGCAAAATAATGATAAAATAGCCCACAAAAAATTAGGCACTATTCCCAAATGCTCATAATATGGAGAAAGCACATTAATATTGATATTGATACATGTGACATCATATTCTACTAAGTTGAACTTGTTAACAATTAGGCATTCTTACATAACAATTGTTGATTGTACGATCTATCATAACTCTATATGTGAAATAATAGTAACTTTGGAAGATTTAGTGTGTAGTTAAATTCCAACAAGATCATGATTGTGATCTTACTTTAGGAGTAAAATTTCAAGTTCTAAAAAATGTTGCTTTTTAGTTATAATTTCAAATGAAAAACCTTTTAGTTTAAAGGTTGAAGAATTAATTTGTTTCCTAAGATATTAATTCTGTGTGTTTTGGAGACAGAAAGATGAAAAGATTTTGACTTCTGTTGCTATGTCTTCGCTTTTTCTAATTCAAGCATTTATTTGTTTAATTTTCTCTTCTTTTACAAAAAAAAAAAAACTTTTTAATAAAAAGTATGCATCTATATTTATTTTAAAATCTGTATTCGCTATATATTGTAGAGTATACTTATAGTTATTCTTTAACTTCTACACTCTTAAATTTTTTTTTTCCAAAATGAAAACTTTTAAAAAAAAATAGAAAAAACGTTGAGCCCCATCCTAACAATTGTAATTTGGAGTTTCCTGGGTGCCGACGCCTTTGAGTACCCTGGTGAAGCGTGCGTTAGTCGCCTGAAATTTTAAATTTTAAAAGATTGCGTCAGATCGAGGTAGTAACGTACAGTTGCCCATCACAGATAGTAAACTCAGGCATTCAAGTAGGAAACGTGGACGTTTCAACCGTTACTGCCACGACAAGCAGAGATGGAATTGGAGATGATTAGGACGGTACTAGCACAAGAAGACCAGACATGGTGATCACAGACAATGGGATAAGATCGTATCGAACCCAGACTCATCAACATCGTTATCGCTACCCCACGGCACGTCAGAGGACGTTGGCGCTCATGATGATGAAAATGACAAATGGCGATGACCAAGAACTCAACTCAACTGCTGAACGTGGTGCAGCCGCATATACATATACGCTTGCTTGTGGCCACCCTTTCCCTCCCTCTCTCGATTTCTCCGTGCCATTCATTTCTTCATTCACTCATTCTTTCATTTTGCCACGGTCCCACAGAATCCCCAACGCTTGCCGATTACCAGGAAAAATTATCCTCGAATATACAAACTGAGCAGTACTAGTCTCTGCTTCATGCATGCAATGTAATGCAATGAATGCAAATGCAGGTTACAGTGCACATTCTCAGGAATAAGCACCGGCAGGCGGCAGCAGCAGCAGCAACCATGTTCATGGGTAATGGAGTTGAGATAATCATGAAAAGAAGTTGTTTCCGTACAAGCACAAGCACAGCAGGCATCTTCACTGTGGCAAGAAGATACTTTGCCAACAATGGCAGTAACGTTGCTGCTGCTGAAAACAGGGACACTGATACTGTTAGTGGTGTGAGCGGTTTGGATCTGGACTGGTATGATAAATACAGAAGGTCTCTTTACGGGGGGTGTCTCACTTATAAGGCTCTATTGGTTGATGCTGTTGGCACACTTCTTATTCCTTCCCAGCCTGCAGCTCAGGTGGGCAACAAGTTTGCATGCAGTTTGCAAAAGCAAATTAGATGTTTATTTAGTGAGTTGCAGATTTAAGGTTCTTTTTTTGAAATTAAACAAGTCATTAAATTTCTGGGTTCAAGCCTTAATTGGGGCATCCTGCTTGTATGCGCTTTTCTTATGCTTTTGAAATTTAAGATTTTAGCAGAACAACCTGTTAAATCTACGCATTTAATTCAACGTTTTCCTCATTCATAGGGTGTCCCCCGTCCTAGTAGTTTGAAATTATGAGAATATTTAATAAATATTCATTATTTGTTTCAGTGATTGCTATTTCCAGTAAGAGGATGGCTTCATACCAACAGTTCATGTTGTTTCCTCATTTTGAAAACCATGTCTACTAGTAAACTTGAACTTATGTTTTCTAGTTATTTCGGTGTATACTTCATCCAGTTGTAACATGGCAGCTGTATCCCGTTTTGTTTGGTGCTTAGGTTCTCTCTTATTTTTTCTCCCCCTTTTTTGATTGAAGTCAGTGTAGTGTATCTCCTCTCTCTTTGCCAGATTCACGAATCAATTTATGCATTTAGTTGATGTATGACATATTGATAAGTTTTTTCCCCTTCAAAATTCATCTCAGGGGATAACATTATGTTTAGTTTATATATGCAGCTTTTGGCGCATACGCAGTCTTCTACCATAACTTTTGCATTCTATGTTAAACAGAACATGTAGTTCTCCAAGCATTTTTGTTTTGCTATCTAAAATATGTACTTTACATTCTCAAATCTGGCGCTCATGTTGTGAAATTGATTTTTATTATTACAGTTTAATCAATTTGAAGCATTCTTTAAAATAATGATCCATGGCCAAAAGATGACCACATTTAAGAAAGCTGCAATACTTATCCTCAAGTATGTCATGGGATCAAACTTGTATGCTCTTTCTTCATATATTTTGGCGGATCTTCAGCTTTAAGTGTTTTCAAATGCTATCCACATTTTCCCAAATCAGTATCTTAGAAAGCTTGGGATATTATATTCAGAAGTGCACAATGATGTACAGATATCTGTACAGAAGTGCAAGACCCTCATCCATTCGCAGGACATATACAAGTTTATAAAAGTATGTGATAATATACAAAATCTGTGAATCCATCCTTATTCAGTCAACGTGCAAAACCGGGTCTCCACCCTCAGCCCTTTTAATATGAAGTGTTGTAGTAGTAGTATGGAGTAATGACTGTAATCCAATAATCCTTTGACACACAAAAGTTAACTACCCCCTTCTTGAACCAATGAGGGGAGGGAAACAAATTAGGAGACATCTTCTCCAACGATAAAGATGAGATGGACCTCACATTGAGCCTAGCATGCACAAGGTGTGCAATTTCCAAAGTACCAATCGTGCAATTCTCTGAGATGCCTCAATGTTTCATCTTTCTACAGGATGTCACAGGCCTACAAGATTACAATGAATTGCTGAGCACCCTGGGGATCCTTGTTGGGCTGGAGGGTTCTAGACAGGCTTCTGTAATTAAGCGTTAACTCCATCAAGGAGGGCTTTGTAGTTAGCCCCTGGCATCTGAAGGTACACTGACCAGAGTTGAGTATTTTGTTGATATCTGCCTTCAGGATCCCTCATCTTTTGAATCCAAAAGGAAGTTTTTAAATTTTTAAACTTTTTTTTCAATTCCTTATTTTGAACCTGTATTTTTTTCTTAATAAATTTACCTTCTTTACTGGCCGTTCGAAGCAGTTAGTAGAATTTGACTTTTCTTTTAAAGAAATATACAATTGATTGACAAATACTTTTATGAATATATAATCAACTGACAAATAGGATCAGCTTCAAATGGTAGCACATCTCCTTTTTGACAACATAACTACATATTGGGCTTGGAAGTTTACTTTTAATTCATCTATCAAAATTTGCTTCTGTTATTTTTTTCCTATAATTTTTACACTTTCCAGTTAAGCTAGTCCTTCAGACCATACAGTCTTGTAGAATATAAATTTTACAATGATATTGATGATTCTCTTCTTCCTCAAACTAATGCTTAAGTATTGTTGATATTGCTGCTTATTTCTCCTAAAAATAGGCAACTGCATTTGTCTTTGAAGTGTACTTGACATGGTAATTTCAAAGTACATTTTAGATATACAGGGACATTGGACTTAAGTATGGTGTCAAGTACTCTGAAGAAGAAATCTTGAGAAGATATCGTTGGGCTTATCAGCAGCCCTGTGTAAATACTGCATTAAGGTGAGCTTATGCTGTTCAAAAATATAATAAATTTGCATGCATAAGTGTGTCTGGATTTGCTGCTTTTGAAATTTGAAATTTTATATTATATCTTTATTTATCATGATTATATGAATGCCTTGATCAATTATCCATGTCAGAATGGGAATAATACAATGTAAGTTATTACAATACATTACTGGTCTTTCAATTTGTTCTTTTTGGGAATTCCTATTCATAGTTCAAAATTTAAAATGGAATGTATAGATTACCTTCAATTGTGTTCCATGGCAGCATGCTATCACTTCGCTGAAGTTTATTGCATTCTGTTATTTTTTAAGAATTAAAACCATATGTACTCCTAATTGATCTTGGTCTTATGAATTACTTCAGACTATTTGCCATTTTATAATACTAATAACAGAGAACATTTCTTGCACTTTATGGTTTCTCATGCTGACAACACTGAAGGGCATGCGATACCCTATTTTTTAAGCAAGTAAAGAGAGACTATATTAATAAAATAAGATTTGAAGTACAATGAAATTTTTCTTGGTATCTTTAATATCAATCAATATGAGAAAATCAAATTTCTAAAAAAATAAAATAATCATATCAAGGTGCTAATCTAGTCCTAGTCTCAGAAATAAAAATTATTATCATGCAATGCTAAAAGACTTAGGCTCTTAATTGCAAAGGAAATAATTGTTAGCCAATGCTCAATGTCTAACCTCCTGAAATGCATATTTATAGGCCTCCAAGGTCCACTTTCTTATATCATTTTGGTTTGTCAAAATGCTGTATTTTTGTTTGGATTTTTTCACTAACTGCAAGTTGACCACAAACCCACTGTGGCTCATTGTTGTTGTTCATTGCAACTTATGGACCCTCATGATTACTTGGAAATATTTTTCAGGAACCTAAAAGGAACCACGATCTGTAACATTGACAACGACCTAACTATGACTTGTAGCATGGTAGCGTAGGAAGTCATACAACATGTACTTGGGACTTGCTTGTGACCCTTGGTAACCACCATGACCTGAATCATGGTCTACAACTATTTGTTCACAACTCATGATGACTATTGGGATTTGAAATTACAAAGAATCATGACTCTACAGCTATTCATGATGAACTCTTGAGCATACAGTGAACTGAAAAGCATCCCTAAATTGGCCAAAATCAAATCTGCTACAGGCCTAAGTGCTTCCTGGTGAGAAAATATAACAAATAATATCTGATTGGATCCAAAGGTAGGTGTTCCGACGGTAGATCCTTCACCCTTCAAATGAGACTTAACAAAATGCAAAATGTGGGACAACATTTTACCAAGTACTCAAACATGACTTCACACCATGAGCAATCCCATTTATCAATTCATCATTACATGAACAATTACAAATTAGAGTTTCAATGTTTTCATGGCTGTAAGTGCTTGGGTTCTCCTCTTTATTAAAGGCCATGCTTTAAGGTTGTTATCATTTGGTTTTGGAGGTTTTCATTGTTTTTCCTTTTTGCCTTAAGGTTGCCTACCTATTGGATCTTGTCATTTTGATCTCTAATAGGGATTAGACCTGAAAAATTAGAAACTCAAAAAGACGGAAGAAATCACATCAGCACAAGTCTAATTGGCAAGTCTTAGTTCCTTGCCTAAGTGCTTATTGATTGTCCTTTCCTTGGGGTTGATAGAGTTCAGCCTTCTTTTCAATTCTACAACCTTAATTAAGGTTTTTGAAGAATTTATCCTCACAGGGTGTCATCTTGAGCCACATTATCTATGTACGTGTCACTAACAAAGCAAAAACCATATGGTTGCCAAACAAAAGCTAAAAACATTGTCAAATATCAATTGTTCAGTGATGGCCTCTTTATTAGCCATCATGCCATAAAATGAGACAAATTCTTTGTCCAACTTAGACTAGAAGTCAGCATTATGCTTTCAGTAAGTATTAAAAACAACACAGAAGACATCAATGCTATTCCACTAATATGAAAATGAGAATTCATAATTCCTCTAGCACCTTGTTCATCACATGCAAGAAAATCACCATCAAAGGCATCATTGAAGACATCAGAGTCATAATCATAGGCAACCTCCTCAACATTATCACATTAACCAGGAACCTTTATAAGATTTTCATTATGACAATCAGACCTAGCTAACTCCCCAGCTTCTTCTCCTTCATGGGAATGTATGTCAATTATGGAAATACCAAGTTCAAATTCATTTACTTTTCTTTTGGCCTTCTCATCTTCGTAATTAGATAAATGCTTTACTGAAATTAGACTAGAGGCCATCATTATGCTTTTGGCTAGTATTAAAAACAACACACAAGACACCAATGCTATTCCACTAATATGAAAACAAGAATTCATAATGCCTCTAGCACCATGTTCATAATTAACAATTTGTAATGCATCCTTAACAATCACATGCAAGAAAATCATCATCAAAGACTTCAGATTGATTATCATGGACAACCTCTTCAACATGATCACACTAATCATGAACAATTATAAGATTGCCATTATGACCATCAGACCTTGCTAACCCCCTAGCTTCTTCTCCCTCATGGGAATGCATGTCAATCATAGAAAGATCATGTTCAAATTTACTTTTCTTTTGGCCTTATCATCTTTGTGAAGAATCATGTGTTTAAGTGGCTCTTTGACATACAATAAGTTTGAGAATGCATCCTTTTGATCCAACCTCACATACTTTTTTTCTGAGGTGTACAATATCAATGCTAGCTTTGAAGATGCAAATACCTAGAGTTAATGTGAGCAAAACAAGGAAGAATTGTTTGTGTAAAATGAAATAGAAACACTTCAAAAGAAGTGCATCCAGTTCACTTATCTAATACATCATACATGGAGAGAAGAGACATCTCTTTATAGGGTATTTTCTAGGGTTATGGTTTCTTTGGTTAGTGGTAAAGTAGGAACCCTACTAAAATTGCTAAACTTATTGATGCACTCTATGAAATGAAACTGAAATTTGTTTACTTACATTTACTAAGAGCCCTTGGATCTGTTGGACTCGTTTCAGAATTCATTTTTAGGTATGTTTTTTTAATATTTATAACTTAGTGCTACCTAGTGGCATCGAACCTATGACTTGGGTTTACTAAGCTAAGACTCTTATCACAAAGCTAACAACTCGTTGTTTTATATAAGTCAACACTGCTTAATAACTTTGGATGGTTTTGGAATTACAACTATTTGACATGAAAATAAATATTTTTCTAAGAAAACTGGAGTTCTTAGAGGAAAAGCCTCATGCAAAAATGCAAATGCATCCTAAAAACTTACAATGATGTCTTTTACTAAGAACTCAATCATTTAGATGAGCTACTACTTAGTCCTAGCTGATCTTTGAAATATTCAGACTTCACTATGCTAAGTGGCTTTGTGAAGATGTCTACAACCTGCTGAGCCATTGGAATGAGTTGTAGTTCAGTCACTTTGTAAACTAGTTCATGTATCTTGGGGAACTTTGTATCTATGAGTCTTGTGATCAATAAAGTTTATGGCCATGTGAATTGCAGATTGATAGTATACAAACATTTTGGTTGGTTTTTTGTTCATGAAGTTGAGGAAATCTAGTAACTTTCTTATTCACTCTACTTCCTTCCTTGTTTTTGAGGCAACCCTATGTTATGCTTTTGTTGAGAAATCTGCAAGTAACTTCAAGGAGACTAGAAAAGATCTCAAGAAAGGGAGGTAATCTAATGTTGATTACCATGTGTCTAGGCATCTAGCATAGTTTTAGCCTGAATATGCTTGTAATCTTGGTTCATTATTCCTAAGTCATTTGTCTTCTTCATGTATCTTAGCTCACATAGTGTTGCATTGTAGTTACAAGTTTTGGGTCTAGCCATGCACCTGGTAAGAATTTCAATGGCATAAGATATGTTGGACTTGGGGTTGGTGACATAGATTAAGCTTCCAACAATCTTCTAATACAATTTTGCATTTGCATATGAAGAGTCCTCATCATCTTTTAATTTTATGTTTTGTTTTATTGGAGTTGAGATTGTCTTGGCCTCCTTCATTCTAAATTTCTTTAGAAGATCATTGATGTACTTGTGCTTCATATGAGTTAGTTCTCCTTTTGAAGTACCTTAATTTATAAGTAATATCTCATTAATCCTAGATTAGTGATCTCACATTTTTTAAAGCTTGTTAAAGTGGCATTACTGGTGGATCAAATTGGAGATGAAAATTCTTTGAATTGAGGTCCTTATTTGAAAATTATGTAGATTGCAAGCTGACCATGATTAGTGGTGGAGTTCATACTGGATGTCTAAGTCAAACATGAGTGGACTAGGTTGTGATAGATGACTGTGACTCACAGTGGAGTTCATAGTTGCTCTTGGATTTGGAATCTCATTTTAGCTGCAATTTGTGGTGTAGGTTGTCTTGCTTATTACAACTTGCAAATGGATCATGGTGATTATTGCTAGCAGTTGCAACTCATGGTTTGGATGGAAGGTAGAGACTGCAACTAGTGGTGAGGTCATTATGGACCATGATGTAGCTATAACTCGAAGAATAAATATTAGAAACTAGAAAAAAGCCTAATTTGATGCCAATTAAGAGATCTTAGTCTTTGAATCTTCTCAAATGAAGATGTTATTGATGAATTGAAACTTAGAAAGTTTTAGAAATCAATTTTGGTGCTTCAACTATCTTGTGCTTTAGTTGGTGCTTCAATGGTGAATGGTGTATTTTGATGTTGCAAATGTGTTTCAAGAATGTGAGAGAGAATGAGAGAAAATTTTCGTAGAGTTTTGTTACTTCAAATTATGTTGAAAATGAAGGAAACATTATACATATTTATAGAGTTGCCTTTGAGGCCAATCTAGAGTCATGGGACAAGGCTTTCCCATATGATTTAGGCTTAAATAATGAGTTGGCTTGTGTTTTAGGTGCTGGAATATATCATGTCCACCCATGCAGATATTTTATTTTAATAAAATAAATTCGAATAACTTTTGGGCTTCCTATTTAATACAAATAATGAATTTAGGTTTTTTACAAGGCTTTTTGCCCTAGTTACAAAAAATCTAATAGGCTAACTAATGAAACAAAGGGTATATGACTTGGAATTAACAACTCCAACATGTCTTCATGCTTGAATGATGATGGCAATGAAAATTTCACACTATTTCCAACAAAGCTTTTGTTCACCTCTTTAATGGTTGTTTTACCATCACTTGTGACTAGAATGTCCTAGATATGTATTTCTATCATTTGAATGTATCATGAATAGTGTTGCATCCATATCCTAGTAGTCATTCTTTAGAAAGTCCAATTTTAGGGTAGTGCTTCTACTATTACGGCATCTCAAATCCACTATTTCCAATTTTTGGACTTTGTAGATAGTGCTAAAATGCCTTCTATTTAGGGTAGGAAAAGCAATGTGAGGTGTAAACTACTTTAGTTGCATCCTTTTGGGTTTTTAGAACCTACATAGCCATCAAGGAGTAATTGTTGATGCATTGAATATTATTTGTTGCAAAGCAAGCTTTAGTCCTTGTGGTACCTATGCTGATTCCATTTATAGCTATGTACTTGCAACCCTTGTACACATTGCTTGTAGCTACATATTTGTAACTACACACTCGCAATTCTTGTGTATGTCGCTTACATGCAAATCTACGTGTATGTTGTTTGTAGATTTGTGCACATGCTAGCTATGTTGTGTAGATGTGTGCATACATCACTTGCATTACCTAGATCTATGCATACATTATCTGTGTTATGCACATTTGTGTGCAAAGCTATGTGCACATTAGCAATATGTCTTCATGCATTACTATGCATTATTGTGTGCCTTTGCTTGTTGCTATGTCCATTTATTTATTGCTATCATTGTATGTTGCCTTTGTGCATTGTTGCATGCTTTTTTGTGCTCATTCTTCCATGCCTATCTTTATGCATTACCTTTGTGCATTGTTGTATACATGCCTATGCACATTGTTGTGTATCTTTGCATGCTACTATAGTGTGTTATTTCTCTTGATGTATCTGGCATTGCCTCTTGCCTAGCAATCCCTTACTTAATCTTTTTATGTGCTTTAAGCTTTATCCATGGTTGACATACCTTGATATTATGTTAGCCTTCAAGATGTGAATGCTTGGAGCTAATGCAAGAGAAATAAGGAAGATATATTCATGTTTAGAATGAAATGCAAACACATCAAAAGGAATGCATATAATTGATTCATGTAGGACATAATACATTGAGAGAGGAAGCACCTCTTTATAGTTATTTTAGGGTTAGCGATTTCTTTGTTTAGGATATTAGGATTTTTGGTAATCATAAAGTGGAAACCATCCATTAAAATTGCCAAAGTTAGTGATGCACTTTATTTAGGTCAATAATCAAAGCATTTCTTCTATATTCCTTATTGATCTCTTCATGTATCATAGGAATCAACTTGTGTGTAGTCTTTTCCTTTACAATTTTCATATAAATAAGCATTGTCAAGGAGTTAGTTAGTAGTGTACTTTATATAGGTCAATAATTAAAGCATTTTTTCTATTTTCCTTATTGATCTCTTTATGTATCATAGGAATCAACTTGTGTGTAGTCTTTTCCTTTAACAATTTTCATATAAATAAACATTGTCAAGTGGGGCCTAATGATCATAATTTCATGGTCTTCTAAAAATAATCTTAGCTAAATCAATCACTAATACATTACAAATAATTTTGTTATGGAAAGAACTTATCTTGTAGTTCAAGGTGCATTGTTTGTTTACCTTTTGATGATTCTTCGTTTTTTATTTTAACAGAAAGGTCAAGATTATATTATAGTCGAAAAGTACAAAACTAGGTAAATACAAAACATGGGGAAAACCCCCCAAGAGCAACGTTAAGGGGAGGAACACCCCAAGAAGGGGGTAGAGCTCCCTTGAACAAAGCGATAGAAAAGGATATCGTAGAGTTCCATAGAGGGGAAGAGACAAAATTGTCCAATACTTGTGCTAGCTAGATAATCGTTTTTAAAACCAAATCTTCAAAAACCAACAAATTGCACCGTACATCCCTTCTTAACTATTGTGAAAATCACCATAAGATAGGTTGGGGGATGGGGGAGTCTAGTGCAAGGGCAATGTGGCCTCTCCTACATGTGGGCTGAGTCCAAAAACTCTTTGTATTACTCCTCCCTCCATTTTTGTGCCTTGGCCTCTAGGTCCCTAGCTTTGTCTAGATGAAGCTTGCTAGACATGGTACGAATGAACCTCCATAGCCCCACCCAGGATGCATTGTGATTCACCCCCATGATCACGTATGAGCACCTTCTCATATGTAGCCAACACCTACTGTTGGATTTGTGGGTAGTGTCCTAGTTTAGCTTCATTGATGATTCTTCATTAATCAAAATACCTTATATGGATAAGAGTGTGGGGTGGTTTCCAATTGAAGACTCTTAACAACCTTGAAGGAAATAACATTTTCTTGGGTTCCTCCAATCAGGGCATTCAAGAACGCCTATTGGAGTTTTGCCTAGTCAAAAATAACAACTTTGTTGATGGATCTGATCAATGTTCAAATTAACAATAAATGTACAAGTATTGAATTCAGGTAAGTCTTTGGCTTCTTTTCAAGGACTTGAATTTTTCAACATATCTTCTAAGAAAGTATTAGCCTTACCACATTCTTGATGATTTTTTTATAAAGTTTGAACCTTCACCTTTTGAATGATGTGGCATAGAACAATCCCATTGTCTATGTTCAAATTCATCACACTTAAAACATTGAGTCTTTGAAGCATTATTTGGTTCTCACTACTTTATTGGAGCCTTGGTCCAGCCTCTATCTTGATCCTTGTCTTTGCCTTTGGCCTCTTGATGTTGCTTCCTTTCTGTGGATGAAAATTCCTTGTTTTTGGCCTTTAAACCTTTTTAATTTTTGACACCAAATTATGTTAAGTTTTTCTTAGTTCTCAAAGGTAAACCATACATCTCTCAAGGGTTTAAGGGTTAAAGTATGTCAACTCTCAGTACAACATACTTAATCCTCCCAAGAAATTTGATGTCTACTCATAATATGATCAAAAGACATTGGCTTGATCCAAAATCTTAACAAATGCAATGTAAAATTCTTTACATCTCTTTCCTATTGCCAACTTCTCAATTGCCTCCTCTTGTTTAAAGGAGATCTTCTTAAATTTGCATATCAATATGTGCTCCATGAGATGTCAATTCTACATAGGTGTGTGATGTCTTCCAAAACAATAATGACTATCCTTTCCCATTGAGTAGGCAGAGTACCTTCCAATTTTCCTTCAACAATAGGGACCTTGAGGTTATTTGGTACTTATTCAACTTGAAAATGCTTCATAGTTGATCTCATTCAAGTAAGAAAAACACTTGTACATTCCACTCCTTGAAATGTAGGAATTTACAAGTAAAGAAGCCTTGAAGCATTTCTTAAAGCCTTGACCAACCTAACCTTATCCTCATGAAACCTTAATGGTCTTAAAGGATATCCTTAATGTGCAATGAAGTGCCTATGTTTCATACCTCTTGGAACTCTTGGCTCATAAGATTTCAATGCCTCTTGTCATGAAACAAAAGAATTGATCTCTACCTCTACTTCAATTTCATCTTCTTTCTTTTCTTCAATTTCTTGAGGAATCTGCTCAACTTCATATGATCTAAGAGTTTGGCTTTGGGAAATCTTCATGTATCTCTTCCACAAATGTCTTGAAAGCAATCTTCAAGTCATCAATTTCTTTGCTGAGGCTTTGCACACTCTTTGCTACCAATGTCTAGATTAAGCCTAGAATCAAGCAAGAATGATAAAAGCACAAGATCTGCTAATCAATCTTCAAATTGGATTTCTATCTCAAGAAATTCTCAGCCAAAATGGATTAAATCAAGTTAAATATTTAAGGATCAACCTCAATTCAATATATCTAAATGATGTCAAATCTTAGCAAAATCAAGTTAAAGGACATCAAAAAGGATTTTTTCTACCAAGATGCAACTTAATTCATGCAATTCCAAGTCAAAATAATATAATCAAACCCTTCCAATGTTGGATCACATCAAAAAGAAAACTGTAGTTAATTTCATCACTAGAGATGATTGAAATAACAACAAACAAGTTCTAAATCAAGCTCTAACACAATAAACAAGCTTCAAAGTTGACATCTAGTCAAGTGCTGGCTTGAAAAGCTAGCCCTACTACTAATTCTGTCAAGATTGTTCTCACATTTCACACTCTCACATAATCACCACAATTCCTTAGCTAATTGCATAAATGAAAGGGAATTGTAATTCAATTACTTAGAAATCAAACAACAAAGCATAGAAAAGATGATTGGACTCAACCTAGACTATTTGGAGACTCCTTTTTCTCTCTATCCTTCTTGAAGTCAAATCCATCCTTTGCTCTTTAGCCTAGTTCCTCCTCAAACCAAGCTTACAATTCTTTAAATTTTTCTCAATTTCAAAGAGTCACTATATTAGCCAAGATTGAATAGTCAACCCTCTCAAATATGGCCCTCATCTCAATTAATGAGCCTTTGAGACTAACCTCCTTGTGAGTTATTAGCTTTCTAAAGTTTTGCTTATTTTATTTCAATTTTTTCAATGATAGTGAGTTGACGACCCTTGCACAATTTGTGGTTATTGTTCATAGTGACTCATAGAGTCATAGAGCCCTTGTTTACTAAGAAATATTTTTTAGGAACCTAAGTGTGGCTATGAATTGTGGTGTGCTCATGGCATATCAATAAGGTGTAGAACATTTGACTGCCATGGTCCATCTTTGTAACTTGATTGAGACTTGTGGTGAACATTGTGATTTGAAATTACAAAGAAACATGACTCTATTGCCTACTCTAATGCCTTGTTGTTAGGACACCTTGATGGCTCAAAATTAACACATGGGATACAAATAGGTAAGAGAGAACTGTTCCCACACTAGGACATATAGCTAGGTGACATGTTTTGAGTGAGGCTCAAATCCATAACTTGTTATCAAGCTAGCAAGTTGATATTTGAGTATAACACCCTATTTTTATGAAGCAAGAGCTAACACCCAAAGCCCCCAAAACCGTAAGACCCCTAATAACCACCCTTTAAAAATCACTACAATTTTTTTTTTCTTTTCCAATCATCTTGAAACATGGTATTATACTTACATTAGCAACTAATAAGGGTGTGACTCATAATGATGGGTTGATTACAAGGTCTAAGTGTGTCCTTCTCTGATTAGGCTTAACAAGTTGTTGATAGGATGAGACCTTGTCATTTGTCATAATTCTAAGGGTTGATGTTTCTATTACATATTCTCTAACTTTAGTAGCACTATGATACCTTAAAAACTAGCATTTTCCAAGGTGATTGCTAACACCTTGCATTACTTGTGAAGCTAGAAAACATCAAACATTTGTGTAACTCACTTGTTTCAAGTTTTATTTTACAAGCAACACCAATGGATGTGCTTCTAGTTTTCCACTATGTTTTTGCCATACAATATCATTTAATCTATGATAAACTTCAAACAATGGTTGGGAATCAAAAATATAGATTTCAACAACTTTGCCCATGCAATGTGATGTTGCATTTCTGTAATACCCATTCATAGTGAGCAAGAGCTAACACCTGAAGCCCCCAAAAAGAAAGCTAGTTGAAAGAAGAATATACATAGGTGGCTTTCTTTCTACAACAATCAAACTAACATTAACATATAAAATTAAAACAAAATCAACAATGCCAAGATCTAGCTCTGAAACAAGTCAATCAATATTATTTTTAAAAATTAAGAGATAATTTAAAAAAGAAATTGTCATGGTAAAATATCTGTGCAAAATTCATCAGATTAAAAAAATCAAACTTTTTTTTATTCAACCTAAAAAGAAATATCTAATCAGGATCATTGACACATTTGTAAACCAAAGAAATGACCACAAAAGTAGATAAATTAATAATCTCAGATTTGTTCAATTCCATAATAATATTTTATAATTTTCAACAACACACAAAACAAGACCATCTAAATTTAACTCTTGTAACCATTTTACCATTAATCATTTAATCAAACAATTCAAATGTTTAACAGTAGAGAATAGATAGGTCACAACCATAAATTAACATCCTAGGTTTTCCTCCACTCTATCAACTTATAGAAAGATATCAAAATTAGATTTGAAAAGGTATAGAAAAAAAGTATAATTCAAGATTTAGATCCAAGACTTATGCATTCAAAGGGGGAGGGTTCATCAACTAAATTCCAACCAAAATCCAAGAATTTAACAATTTTAAAACATTCACAATTATCCATGGGCCCAAGGGTACTCTCACTTTCTGCTAGTAGTACCAATCCTGATATCAGGGATTGGTCCCTATTGGCAATCTTTTGCAAAAAATGCCCCAAATTGTATGGGTTTTTTTGAATCGTTATAAAAACAACTCTCATCTAAGTCATTTAGGTGTGAGAGTGCAAAGGACAGGTGGAGAGATCCAGCAAAGCAATAAAGGTTTTAACAATCCAAGCTTACAACAACAATATTGATAATTTTATACAAGCATTGTGAAGGTGGTAAGGCAAGCAAGAAGAAAGAAGTTGAGAAAATCATCCCTTGCTAGCCATTATCAAACATATCAGAGATGGATCATTTTACCTCCTTGTTTACATATCTTGCTTACTAGGAGGAATTATCAGAATATTGGATTACTATGCAACACTTGTTTTTTTTCTCCCTACCATCTTTTGTAGTAGCCACAGTCTTCTCTCCCTTCCCAGCCACACTCTCTATTGCTATATCCATTTTTTGTCCTACTCAGCTACTTTTGCCTTGTGTGTTGTTTTTCCTCTCCTCCTTTCACTATTTGTAAGTGGAATAAAGGATAATGGATAGTTTCTTGTAACTGACCCTTTCTTGGGAACTGTTTGTTTTCTTTTCTTTCTTTTTAAAGTTCTTTTTTTCCCACATCAATGTGTCATGAGTTCAATTCTTTTCATGATGAATAAAATAGGTATATTCACACGTTGCAGGTTCAATTCCTAAATTAAAATTTTTTTTTTAATTTTAGAATTTAGATTTTGCTAGATCTTAGGTTCAATTCCTCTTGATAATTACAAAACATTCAAGCATAATATCTATCTCTATATCATTTAAAATTGTCATAAGATGCAAGGAAAGAGTTTTCAAAATAGATTTATGATAAGGGCATTTTAGGATACATAATCAGATAAGACACCTTCTTTTTTAGGTCATCAATGGTGTGAATTTTCTCATCATCTTATGAGCCTTCAAAGGTCATCACATGACCTTTCTACAACCAGTGAGAGGGTACTTATACTCTACTATTTTAAACTAAAAAAGAACAATGCATCACATTTAGATGAAATAATGAAGCTATGGTATTTGCACACAATATCCCTGATTCATGGGTCAAGTTCCTCCAACTTGATTCATAGGTCAAGTTCCTCTGTAATGAGCATTCTTTTGCATTCCTTTTCAAATCATTTACATCTCAACATACCTATTTTAGCCCTTGAGGCACACCTTAGGGTATTGTCCTTTGTATTTCTTTTGTTTCTCAGCATCTATGTTAACATAGAACAAAAAAATATTTTGTTTTTTCATATATTTATTATTTTTTAAAAACATTTTCAGCATGTATGTTATAGCATATTTCTTATGCATAAAGTATTTAAACATTTAATCATAATATATATATAAATTAGGTCAACAAATTTATTACTATTCCAATTAGTTATTTCCACTATAGTCCAAGCAAAGCACACACACAACCTGACAATGAAACATGCACACAAACACTCAAAAAGACTATTACAATCATTAATGTAAACAATTAAGGAGAAGTGGTTTGTTACAATTTCCACATTGAGGGCCATCCAACATGAAGAATCCAATTACCATTCAACCATGAGTTGGGTTATCTTTGGGTTCTAAACTACACAAATAAGGCTTAAATCAACTATCATTTTTGGATTACACCTCGATATACCCCCAAGATAGGTGATAGGGGATCATATGTGGGGTGGGTACACACTCACAAATGATGTTTGCATTATTGAAAAACCTTTGGGTGTTGTGCAACTCAACCCCCCTGGGTTCAATGGCTTAGGATATTAAGTCAAAGTAAGCATATGTATGGGTAGGGTTGGATAGTGCTGCTTATCTCCACATCTAGGGCAGGGTGTATGCAAAATAAATAAACAATGCAACCCATACATTCATTGTATAGGGATGAATATTATTATTAGAATGATTAGTTAATGATCCCTAAAATATTACATGCTTCACACAATGCACACCAATCAAATGCATCATCCACCTAATTACTAATTGTGAGTTTAGGTAAATTGCTTATCCTAGGGCTCAAAGGGCTTCTAATCATAATTCATGTGGGTTAATTTTATGGAGAGTAAATAAATATACATGATCACATATATATTTTCTTTTTCTTTCTTTTTGGCATAGATAAAAGAATATAATTACTAATAAATAAATGGGCTTAGCACTTTGAAGCAAAAATAAATAAACCATATTTACTTTTCATGATGGGAAAATCTAACTATGACAAAATGTACAAAACATTTATGTAATGAAAGACTTACTTCATGGAAAATTCTAGGCTTCCAAGATGTAATATTCCGATCATACAATTCAAAGAAGTAATTGTGCATTTAAAGTGTATTTTAAATGCTATATAAGAACTAGCTCACATCATACAATAGAGATAGTTACAATAGTTAGGGTTTGTTTTTCATGCGACAATTAGCCAATGTTTTCTTTCATTTTCAGGCATCCAAAATTGGGCAAACAAAGTCTGAAAGCAAGGCTTGAATTTTTATCAATTAAATCTGTGATTAGGGGAGATGGAGGCCTGAAAATAAATCTAAAATTATAATCCACACAGTTCATGAGAGTTGGGATTTAACAAGGTTTTGTCTTGTTTTCTTTTTCTCTGTTAACCTAAGGTATCTTTCAGGCTCTGCAATATCTGTAATTGGGAGATTGAATCTTGAAAAGTAGATTACCAGCCATAAAAAATGACAATAATAACAGTGACACTCCCCTTTTCTTTTTGTTTCTCAGGCTAAAATAGAGAATAGATAATCTCTAAATTCCTTCTTAAAGAAAAACAGAAACAAAGGCAGATTCTATATGTGATGGTTGTTATTTCCATTTTTACCATTATAAAAATACAATATCAGAAAACAGTAAACACTAGATTAAAAAAAAAGAAGGAATGGCAATCTTTATACTAGAGGCAGACATTGTTAAATAATCAAAATTCTGATTTTATGGAGTAGAAAATAAATAAAATATTATGTGCTCATGTTCAATATGGAAAGAAGAAACAACAATACAATTTGTTATACACTAAGCTTGAACACCATGATGAATTTCCTTAATAAATTTTGCAGCCTCTCATGTTTTCACATTGAGAGAAATGTAGGTTTGAACAAAGGACTATTTAACAATGATTTGAGGCATGAAAACTCTCTTAAAAACCGCTCAAAACTGACCCAAAAATGATTAACAGAACAGAACATGCGCATTTAACAAAAGATACCAAAAATCCTCAATATGCATAGATTTATTTTCAATTTTAAAATGAGTACTCAGTGGACCCTTTGGCCATCCAATTGTGGTGCACGAAAACTCACCAATCCTACAACATCTTGTAGCCCATACAAAAAGAACACTGGGGTTGGATAAAATGGTAGGGGCTAACACCATCAAGCACCTCCAAGAACTAAGCCCTTGTAGCCCATACAAGAGATCACCAGCCTTGGATAGAATGATGGGGGACATTTCTTTCATAAAAAATTGATCACAAAAACATGAAACACCAAGTGCACATGATACAAAGAAAATGATAACTTATAAGCTTAAAACATGCATGCCGAAAATCAGTTCCAAGATATAGAAGAGACTCCATGCATGACACACAACTCACAAGAAATCCCACATGCCCTTATGAAATAATCTTCACTTGTCCAAGCAAATACAACTTCAAACACTTACTAAAACTTTTGCTCAAGGGTTTGGAATACACACCTTTAAAGTTGAACTTGACCAATTTGGGGAGAGAGTAGACACCTCAAGTTTGGCTTCTTGTTTAGCCAATAACCTCAACAAATTAGCTTCAAACTGCAAGTCTAAGGTGCTACCAACATCCTCTCACAAAATCAGAGAAAACAGTTCCTTGAATTAGCCAAATAGTCCCCAAAAATCAATCACAAAAGCCTCCAACAGCAGCAGCAAAATCAACCCCCCAAGAGCCCACAGAAACACTCAAAACAACCCAAGAGATGGCTGAGAACAAGCAAGGAACAGCCACTCTTCCTCTTCTCTCATCAACTCTTCACTCTTCCAACTAGCATAGTCTCCCATTCCTTAGCCAAAAGTGCAAATGAGAGCAAACACCCCATCTATTTATAGGATGGAGGAGACCCTAGGGCTTGGGTAAAGACTTGTGCATAAAAGTTTACACAATGGGTAAAGTGGGCATGGAGTAGAGAACCCATTCTTCAAAAATCTTTTTTTTTTTAATTTATCACATCATTGCTACTTGACTTGGACAAGCAAGCTCTCATGAGGGAGTATACATGCAAGATTGAAAAAACTTGAGAGTTACATGGCCTTTGTTAAGTGAGCCCTTTGTCCCTTTTCTAGACAGCCATTAATAGGAAGTGGAAAATTTACATATAAATAAAATATATGTCATTATAAGCATGTCATATAGCATACATTACCATCTCACATTAACTTTTTTTATGGCCCCATCTTTTTGTCTTGTGTTAAGTCACTTTTTACTTTATATGCTATGAGGGTTTTTAATTTATTTTTGGCCTTTTATTTATTTTTCACATTTCCTTTAATTTATCAAGTAAAAATCATTGATATTGAATTTTTTGTCTATCCAACATTTTACACATGTCAAGCTGGTCGTAATGAGCATAAACATGACATAACTACCATGCTAGAAATTAATCTTTCGATTGAATCAAGGAAAATATTTTTTAACATTAAAATCTCAAAATCTAGGGCTCTAATTAAAAAACTAATTGTAGATCTATACTCTAGGTGTACAACTGAGTTAGTCTACCAAATTTGAGCATGATTTGACAACTTTTAATTTTCACATATTTTAATTAATTAATTATTCAATAATTTAAAAATTCTAAGAGTGCAGGTGAGGATCAAAAGTTGGAGAGGGGAGATGGCAGGGACTAGGCATGTTGCATGTTGCAGATAGCACTAGTGCTATTATGGGGGAGTCCATGTAGCCTAGTGCATAGGGGGCTAGCCCAGAGGGGTGCACTATAGAGGGGTCAGGGTTGGTGGATGGGGACATTGAGCGCTCCCACTCGGATGGTGTAATGTGCTTGCGTGTCAGTGGCTCATTGGTGAAGGGGTTGCGAACTATGGAATGTAGCCTAATAGGATGTTTCGTGTCCATTGGAGCTCGACCTAAGCTATATCTCATTCATAGGTGGACGAAGGAGGTCTGGGGGATTGGAGAGGTGGAAGTGTAGAGTCTGTCGGATGACCTACTTTTGTTCATTTTCAAGAAGGTGGAGGAAAGCAATACAGTCCTTTAGGGTGGGCCATGGTTTTACAGTGCCAGAGGGCTAGCTCTTACTTATTGGGGGGCCAAGGGCACATCGAGAGGTAGACTTGTTCGCTTGTGCATTGGTCTAGGTGCACGTCTTCGGGATCCCGTGGGAGATGTGGAGCCTGGACTTTTTGAGGCGTATTGCTAGGTTTTTGGGGGAGTTTATCACCTTTGACAAGGTGATGCAGTCGATGGAATGGATGGGTTTTGCCCAGTTCTGCGTGTGGTGGGCCTTGTCCCCAAAGGACTTGGTCAAGAAGGTCATACTCGAGCTCCTTGGAGGCGAGGAACGACTCAGGCAGAGTTTGAAAATTTGGAGACTGAGCAACTGACAGAGAAAGTGCCACTGACTCGAGGGGTGCTTCCTCTATGGGAAAAATGGCCACCATGAGATTGACTGTAGGGTTCGAGGTGTGGGGGCACAACAGGCAAAGGATGTGGCACGCAGGCCTGGGGTGGAGGTTGGGGGTAGGGGTTGGGTGGTCATGGGGCAAAAGGGACAGGCACTAGCGCTACCTCATGCCCCTCCCCTACTACAGCCAGAGGGGGTGCATAGCCCATCTCTTGTTTTCCTGCCCTCACTCATGTTGATTATGCCAGGGATCAAGCTTCCCCTACTAGGTGATTGGGTTAATGTTGTTCGGGGGAGCTCAAAGCTGTAGAAGCCCAAGGAGGCCTATCCACAATCGGACGATTTCGGCTGCTTTTAGGTGTCATTGGCAAGGGGCCAGTCCAGTTGCCCCTTCGAGCTTCTGGTGTGGGATAAGTAGGCAAGGTGGAGTATTGATTTGGGTTTATAGCAGACCTTGTGGGAAGTCTACCAGCAATGCTCTACCATTCACACATGAAGCTCCTTTCCTGGAATTGTAGTGGACAAGGTATGCCCTATAAAAGAAATACCCTACGACAAATTGTGCACATTGAGAATAGCAATATTGTATGCCTATAAAAAACCAAACTGCAAGCATCAGAGGCCTTCCACTTGTAATGGGATGGGTGGAAGGTGCACCAAAGGCCCTACATGGGGCATGTAGAGGGCTTGGCCATCCTAGCATGACTTGAAATTTTGTTAGTTGATTCATCGCAATAGGGTCTTACTATTCACATTCCTTCCCTGGGCTTGTGGTTGACAAACTTCTATGGGGCCTAGACTTGGGAGTTGCGTTTGTTGGAGCTGGAGAGGATGGTGACGTTGGTCCCTGATCAATAGGCATGGCTCATTTTTGGGGATTTTAATCAGTGGCTTCACTCCTAGGAAAAATTAGGCATAGGTTGTGCCTACCCCTGAGGGCCTAGGAATTTTAGCACTTCTTGACATCACACTCGCAGGTTGACCTAGAGATTGAGAATTTTTAATTTACGTGGAGCAATAGGCATAAAGGCCCCCGAGGAAGTGAGCTCCATGGTCATTTCTTTTTAAAGCATCCTAGTTGCTCAAGTTGTGGTTGTGCCCCTTGGTCAAAGACATCTAGGCAAACTACCAATTGGACGAGGGGGACCCCAAGAATTTTCTTCGAGAGGGCCTCCTATGCCTGAAGTAGGCTATCAAATTTGTGGTATTGTAGGATAAATTTTTGTTCCAGACCGGTCGTATAGACCTCAGGTCCAAGGTGGCCTAGGTGTAGAACCAACAAGAGGTTGGTGAGGATCTGCAAGACGAGGAAACGAACATTCTGATGTAGTTGTAGGCACTTGACTTGGAAGAGGAAATCTATTTGAAACAATGATCACAAATCAAGTGGCTTAGGGAGGGTTACAGACAAATGAAATTCTTTTTTGCTACGGCCAAGTCTTGTGGGATGGGCCAACAACAGGTGATGTTAACAAACAATGGAGGTCTGGTGGATGATCCAAAAGACGTCGCCTGTGAGTTAGCGATGTATTGGGGGGAAATTTGGGCAAAGTGGTCCATGGTACCGATCTCGGTGGGGGTCCTACGAGTGTTGGAGGAAGGCAACAATTCTTGGTTGCTGGTTTCATTTACCTAGCAAGAGTTGAAAGAGACTGTTGATTCTATGCTGGGAGGGAAGGTGCTTGGACCTGATGGCTGGAGCCTCGATTTCTTTAAGGAATTTTTTGATATTGTGGGGCCCAATGTTCTCAACGTTTTCAACCTAATGCTAGCCAAACGATAGGTCTGTCACGAGATCAACTGCTCACAAATTGGTTGCATTCCCAAGCATGCCAACACCTTGTCTCTAGCTCACTTCTGACCCATTGGGGTCTGCAATATGTTGGTCCAAATTTTCTCCAAGATACTCATTCGAAGGTTGGTCCCCATCATGCCAAAACTTGTTGGGGATCACTAGACAGGGTTTGTTTAGGGGTGAGTCCTATAGGACTAGGTGTTCCTCATGTAGGAGCGCCTCTACTTCCTGTGTCTTTCGAATTTCCCTGGATTGTGTCTCAAGTTGGACATTGCGAAGGCCTATGACATGGTTAGCTAGGAGGTGCTTACCACCATTATGATGTAGAAAGGGTTTGACCCAGAATTCATCCACTTATGCATCCACCTGCAGTTGTCGATCACATTTTCCTTTGACATGGGGGGTCAGCTTTGGGGTTTCTCGTCCCCTAAAAGGGGATTGAGGTTGGGGGACCCTCTTTCGTTGTTGCTCTTTATCATCACTATGGACCTACTAAAGTACTATTGCAAGGCTACGAGGGTGGGGGGCCTGATGGTCGTAGGTGTTGAGTGTCTTGTTGAACATTACACCGATGACACGATGCTTCTTTGTTGGGTCAGGGTCCCACAAGTGTGATGTATTAACTGGGTGCTTGCCTAGATGGCGAATGAGCTTGGCCCAGTGGTGAACCAGGAGAAGTCATCTACCCACTTCCTCAATGTGGATGTGCAGGTTAAGGGTTAGGTCACGAAAATACTAGGGTTCCCTCCTGGGATGGCTCATGATTCCTATCTTGGTGTCTTGCTCTTTGCCTAGGGACGTTGTGCGGCTTGGGGGACGATTCTAAAAAAAATCGAAGGTCAGGTGGAACATTGGGCTAACCAATTTCTCACCTGAAAAGGGCAGCTGGTGTTGGTGTTCGGGGTGCTCGCTCCATTGGCGTGCTTCGTGGCCGCTGTTGCAACCCCATTGTGGGCTGTGATCCAAGCTATTAATTGGCTCATTTGTAATTTTGTGTGGTCAGGCGGCAAAGGGGGAAGCAAGTTACACCTAGTTGGGTGGGATTGTATCATGCGCCCTCAAGAAGCGGGGGGCCTGGGCTTCTCTAGTTTTGAAGATGAACTGACAATTGGACAGCAGTGGTTGCTTTTACGTTTTGCCCACCAAGGTGCAGGGACTGCACAATGGGTTCAGATAATGAGCGAAAAATATGTCAGGTGGCAAATGGGGGCACACGACTTGAGGCCATGGTGCACACTTTGCATCCATGTACAGCACATGCAGCAATGGGGATGGTTGAAGCTAGCACCCCTGCTAGTACACGGTTGGAGGCAATGGGTCCAAGCTTCAGGTACACACTTTGCATTCCTGAGATGCTTGAAACATGGGCTCAAAGTAAACCTTCCCCACTTCTTCCCAGCTCTCTTGCAACATTGGAAGAAGGGGCATCATTCTAGGCTTATTTTAGCCCTTTGGCGAGGGTCGGCAAAGGCACAACTGGTGGTGGGTCCTTTTGGCTCTTCCCGGTCCAAGGTTGGTTTGACACTTGTAGTGGTCTACATGTGGAAGTGGGCCAACCTTTGGGGGTTGGCCGCTTCAGGTCCTATGGCCATGGCAGATGCGTTTCCACCTAAGGAGTTTGGAAGGGATGTGCTACTTGCGGCGGAGCTTAATCGTGTTGCGGAGGAGGCAGCGACCACGGCTTGGGCTGAGGAGCGGTGGGTTGGGAGGCTTGCTAGGAGGAAACCCTCCTGTGGGCGTAGGTCGACCTAGAGGCCCATTTCCACAAACGGGAGCAGGAGCTGCTTTGGCAGTAGGCCTTGCTCATGGAGAGGTCCCGTGCCCAGCTAGTGGACAAGCTCTACAGCCAGGTTCATGAGGAGCTATTGCAAGAGGAAGCGGTGTGCAAGGAATGGGGGCAAATGGAGCGCGCAATGTGGGCTTGGGAGTGAAAAGAAGAGAGACAGAGACAGCGGCAACTGGATAGGGTGCACAAACAAAGCGTGCAACAGTGGCTTTGTGAGGGGAGATGCCCATATGTTGTGCTGGGCATAAATTGCAAGTGCTCTTGGGTGGCTCTCAAGCGGCACATCAGTCATACATTTGTGTGTTTCCACCTGGACAGTGGGGGGTTGGCTGAGGAGCAAGGTCATCGTGAGGCTACTTTGTAGGAGTTCCAACAAGCGGCTAGTTTCATGGGCACTAAGCTACATTGCAATACCTTGGATATCCTCCACGCTCTCGAGTGGCTGCAGTGCAAATGTCGCGTGCTGCTCAGGCTCTTATAGTGGCTCTAGGGTCTCATGGGCCCTATTTGTGTTTTGGGTCTTGCCGGTTGGTGAGGATGCATTTCTAGTTGGTTTCCTCTTGGCCATTTTGGCCTTTGTTTCATTGAGTGTTGTGTGTCTGTTGTGTCTTGGTGCGGGGGTTGACATGTCTTGGTGCAGGGGTTGAGGGTTGGTGTCACCCTTTGGCAAACTAGGGTTGGTTTTGGG